>JBCEWC010020950.1:0-10684 GCA_038996855.1 Solanum aculeatissimum
GCTTGAGTCCCAAGTCCCTAAATCCTTAGAGCTTATGTGCTACATGCTTTAGCTTCCGCGTTTCCGAACCGATGATGTGTGTAATAATCTTTGATGGCTTGATCGAGGGTCTTCGGGTCCTCTTTCGCCATGTCACATCTAGGTCCCCTATCCAGGTCGTGACAACTTATCACATGACAAATGACTAACCAGAGAAGAAACTATGTGAATGAGGTTCCAATGAAGAAACTGATAAGGGAAGAATTAGCAAAAATACCAAACACAGGAAAGAATGCATCTAGTGTTATAGCCCATTTGATGAACCTGAATACGTTATCAGTAGACGAGGAAAGGTTTCCTTGAGACAAACAGTTTTCGATTCCTTTAAAGGACGTAGGAGTAATCGCCTGAAGTTGAACAAGCCTAAACCCCGAGAACATAAAAAAGAAGAGGAGCTACAAAAGTTTAAGAAAGAGTTTGAAGCATATCAATCAAAAAGGTTCAAGAATTGCTCAAAGTTTGATGAACTGAGCACCAATACGGATCAACGGATGGCACAATGACACCTGAACAAAGAAAGAATGGCTCTTTACGCGAACTCAATGAGAGAGACGGTTACTGAGAGATCTGTAGAGCCTAAAGGACATGCTGTAACATAAAATATACATGAAAGAGGTATTTCGATGATTTAGAAAAATAAAAATTATTTTCATTCAACTGCACAAAATAAGACTAATCGTGCATCGAACTTTAAGTTGGATTCCACTGAAATAACATATCGCTGTCCATAATAAATTTTCAGCTGAATGGGATGCCATGTATACCACTCAAATAACTCAGAGGAAAAAAAATACAGTAATGGAATCCTTAGACTTTCATCCTGTGGTTCCTACAAAATTCAGCTTACTCTACTTACAGAAGAAGGGATCATATTGTGCCGAATTTATCAAATTTTGATTGTATTTTCGCAAGTTAACTCACTAGTTGTTGAAATTCAGTGTACTTATCACATGAAAAATGACTGGCCAGATAAGAAATGCCATGTGAATGAGGTTCCAATGAAGAAACAGATAAGGGAAGAATTAGTTAAACTACCAAACACAGGACAGAATACACTTGGCATCGCAGCCGATTTGATGGGCTTGGATACGTTATCAGTAGATGAGGAAAGGTATCCTCGAGGCAAATAGTTTTCGATTCCTTTGACAGATGTAGGAGTAATAGCCTAAAGTCAAACGAGCCTAAACCCCGAGAATATCGACAAAAAGAGGAGCTACAAAAGTTTAAAAAAGAGCTTGAAGTATATCAATCAACAAGGTTCAAGGAATGCTCAAAGTTTGATGAATTGAGCACCGATACAGATCAATGCATGACACAATGACACCTGAACAAAGAAAAAATAGCTCTTTACGCGAACTCAATGAGAGAGACAGTTACTGAGAGATCTGTAGAGCTAAAAGGACATGTTGTAACAGAAAATATACATGAAAGAGGTATTTAATGATTCAGAAAAATAAAAATGATTTTCTTTCAGCTGCACGAAATAAGACCTATTGTGCATTGAACTTTAAGTCAAATTTCACTAAAACAACATACCACTGTCGATAATAAGTTTCCAACTGAATGGGATGCCATGTATACTACTCAAATAACTTTGAGGGAAAAAACATACAGTAATGGAATCCTTAGACTTCCGTTCTGTGGTTCCTACCAATCTCAGCTTACTTTACTTATAGAAGAAAAGATCACACAGTGCCGAATGTATCAAATTTTTGTTACATTTTTGCAAGTTAACTTACTAATTGTTGAAATTCAGTGTACTTATCAGGTGACAAATGACTGGCCAGAGAAGAAATGCAATGTAAATAAGGTTCCAATGAAGAAACAAATAAGGGAAGAATTAGCTAAACTACCAAACACATGACAGAATGCACTTGGCATTGTAGCCCATTTGTAGGCCTTGATACGTTATCAGTAGATGAGGAAAGGTTTCCTTGAGGCAAATAGTTTTTGATTCCTTTGACAGACGTAGGAGTAATAACCTAAAGTAAAACAAGCCTAAACCCTGAGAACATCGACAAGAAGAGGAGCTATAAAAGTTTAAGAAAGAGTTTGAAGCATATTAATTAGCAAGGTTCAAGGAATCTTCAAAGTTTGATGACCTGAGCACCAACACAAATCAATGCATGGCACAATGACACCTGAACAAAGAAAAAATAGCTCTTTACACAAACTCAATGAGAGAGACAATTACTGAGAGATCTATAGAGCTTAAAGGAGATGCTGCAACAAAAAATATACACGAAAGAGGTATTTCGATGATTCAAAAAAATAAAAATGATTTTCTTTCAGCTGCATGAAATAAGACTAATCGTACATTAAACTTTAAGTCGAATTCTGCTCCTGCAAAGATTGTAATTTTGAGGCTTGTTTCTAACAGGATTGGTAAAAATGAAGAATCATGGGATAATTCGCCTAGAATATCTAAAGATGGGAGTAGTATAGAAGAATTTCTTCAGAAGGCTAAGGAAAGACTAAAATTTGAATTACAGGAGAAGAGTCCCCAGAAAACCATTGAGAAACAAGCAAATGCAAAGGAATAGCTTAACATATTACAAAATAGGTACGAGAGAGCGTTATTACGGATGTTGGAATGACTCTACATCGATTAGAATCAACACGATCTCATAGACAATGTGACGAGGCCAGTTCTTCTGAGTTCACTAATAGAGATACAAGAAGAATTTTGACAAATAGGTTGAGGAATGTCTTAAGGGATGAATCATCTCATGATATCGACAAACATGGTCGTGTAATCTCCAGATCAGTAACAAAGAATAGGGAAAACAGCAGAGCTGAATAAATTAGATATTCTTCAAATAAAGTGTGCCACACGGATGATACGAAAGTTGAATCAGATATGCGGAGAAGATATTTCAGACAGGAGCTTGGTAATGATGTTATGCTACACCAGAAACTATTTCATAGGAACCTGGTTAGATCTTTGTTAGCTCCCGTATCATGATCATCATTTGGAAAACTTCTCTTAGAGGTTCGAGTTGTTTTAACAATGGCTCATATTAGGAGAAAACATAAGGCTATTGAGAAAGTCACAGTGAACATCAAGTAATGACGAAAAGAGAAGTTCAGCCTTAAGGAAAGAGCTTCTAGCTTTAAGTATTGTTTTGTACTTACAGGAAAGCTATTTGGTAGAAAAATTCAATATTTGGATGAATTACATAGAGACAAACAAATTCACATGAAAGATCTCCAGAGCACACAAATAGTTGCATCAAATTTTATGTGAGACAAGTAAGAAACTTCAATTGTCTAATCTTTTCGACTTTTTAAACTATTAAGATAATAGTAAAAAACACACCTAAAGTATTATTTTTTACGAGTTTCCAAACCCGAACTACTGGGTGTTTGCTTTTTCTACCTAACCTGAACTAATAGTTGAGGTGTATTTTGATAAAATAATTGGTGACAGCTTAGGTAGGAAAAGTTAATATTTGATAGTTTAGATGATAAACTCGTAGAAAAATGATACTTTTAGTGTGTTTTTGACCATTAACTCAAAAAGTTCTTAAGTATGTAGGTTAATTTCATTGATGGTCACTAAAATCTTATTCTTTGTAACACTGAAGTCACAAAACTATGTTTGTAACAGAACTCGTTTTTCTGTTGATATATAACTTATTTGATCCTAGGAGAATTCCACTAAGGTTTCAACTTCCACCAAGCCCTGCATCTGTATATAGCATAAGCAATGAAGAATTTTTTAGGCAAATAAATTATTTCAGTCCATCATCATCATCATCATCATAAATTTCAGATGTAAATCTACTAGATGATAATGAGATACCTCATATTTTCAAAGAGATCATCTCTAATATGAACGGTATGAGTAAAATCTTATGTTGAATTCATTACATGTGTAGTTTATGTGCAGTTACAATGTGATGTGAGATGAACTTATATAATTTGAATCTTTTCATAACAATAAACTTTAATCACTCCCTCCATTTCAATTTGTTTGTTTGGTTTTGACTTGACATGAAGTTTAAAAAAGTAAAGATGACTTCTAATTCTTGTGGTCTTAAACTAAAGATTTTTCCTTTATGTTCATAGTTAGCATCTTTCTTCCTCTAGAAATAGAAAAACTAGACTCAAGGGATAATAGGAAAACTCGACTTGAACCACACATTCTTTGCTAAGGTTATATTATTAAAAATATGAAAGAACTATCATCCAATAAAACTATGCACCAGGTGCTTTTTGGATCAAAAGGGTATGTGAAAAAACCAATCATTCAATAACTCTATCTCCTCTATTACCAATTATCACAAAGAGGGATTTTAGAGAAATTTAGAGAATTGATTAGCCAATTCTCACAAATTCACAATCATATAAGATATAGTTCTTTAAGATACAAATTAGCTAACTTATTATTCAGAAAAAAGAAATACTAGTTAAGATTTATTTTATATCTAAGTTTCCTATAAATATAAAATATAAAATACATTTTGAATTATGAACCAAAGCATGAGTTGATCTGAAAGAATGTGGAAGATTTTGGCCTCTTACAGCTTGTGCACTACTTGCATCAACAAGTGAAGCAAGATTAGATCCGACACACCCTGATATAACTTGAACATTCTATCCTGGGTTGTTTTGCAACAATTGACTAAATAAATTCCGCATTTCTCCTCCTATTTAAGAGAACTTATTTTCACTGATCTACCATAGCATCTGAGTCGATCGGGTTGCTCCTTTCCAAACACTTCCCTAAATGCATCATTTGGTGTTTCTCCAACATTTTGGTTATTCTGAAGTTCAGCCTATCAAAAAAATTGACATGGCATAATTAAATTTATGTACTATTAATTTTTCAACCAAGATGAGTTTATGATTCATTTAGGGAAGTCACACCCTCGACAATATAAATATTATAAGTATGAAAGAAATTCATCACTAATCCACTATAAATGACTTACTATAGCAACTTGGGTGTCAAAATGAACTTCTTTTCCTTTCTTCGTACGAGTTGCAATTAACATTTTAGACTTTGATGGTTCCTCATTGTTTTCTTTAGTTGCACGCTATAAATTACACGAAAATAAATTTTTAAAAACATCAACATGTTCTAATAAAGTACAAAAAAATAAAATGCAAATTTTACAAAGTGTATGCTAAGTATTATCAATTCCACGCATACTCTTGCAAAATTAATCGGTCTCATTTGATGCCTCCACTTTTATTTTTTTCTATTTTGAGAACTCACCTCAGAGAAAGCCTAAATTTCAATACAAAAAGATGTATTAATTAATAAATTAAAAAAAACAAAGAATTGAAATGATGCAAAATATGTCAAAGAAAACATATACTATTTTAGTCTGACTTGAACACTTGGATGTTTTCAATACTTGACTAACTGATGGAATTGAACTTCAGGCATGTCATCAGGTCGTTTTTCTAGCATATCCTCAATAGTACTATTTTTATAAAAAAATCTTTCTTTAATATTTCTCTTGTGTCGCCTCCAAGCATCATGAAGACCTGTCATCACCCACTTCTCTCCTTCTATTGGAATTAGAAATTTGGACTATGCAAAATAAATAAATATTTAGCTTTAATCAATAATAAGCATACAATGAGATATAAAATCTCAAAGTTTATTATTCTTACATTGACATATTCCTACATGTGCTTTTTAGTAACATTTGGCACTGCATGCCAACTAGTGTAAATCAAGCTGATAAATCTAGGATTCCTTGCGGTTGTTCCTATAAACTTGGTTAGTTCAGACACGATCTTATCAGTTGGTCCCATTGCTTGGCCTTTATCAAATGTCACCTCCTCTCTTTCTTCTAAATTTCTTACATGAATTTTCTTAAACGTTGTTTGTCCTCAAACTTTTTCCTTCTCCAATATTCCTAGTTTGATGTAACAACTTCCAAATGAGAAATGTCATTTATAATGAGTAATAAATTTTACAAAGTTTAAGATATACCTTTTGTACTACAATTGATGTCGATTTACTCATCTATTGAAAACTCATCCTCACTAATTTCTTCTTAATCCACAAGGTCATCCAATCCTTTATTATGTTCATTAATATGAGGAGTAACATATATTCGACATCATTTGTTGTGTGGTTATCATATTTCATTTCATCACCTAGGGGTGTTCTTTATTTTTTTTAAAACTGATCAAAATCAGTAGCCGGTAGGATCGAATTCCTCTTTACTTATTTACAATTTGGTAGCTCATGAATATCATGTTTTTCATTTATTCCCTGTTCGTTCAGAAATTGATCAAGGTTAGTAGTTGGTAAGACTGACTTCCTCTTCACATGTTTGATGTTTTGCAGCTCCTGAAAATCATGTTGTTCCTCTTCTTCACATAGTGTTGTATCAATCACATAAGAAGTATTAACATCTGCCTTTAAAGATGTTGGGAGCCTGGAGTTCGGCATAGAAAATTTGACTCATTTCTTTTGAATGGAATCTCCAGATTGAAGAAACCTTTGTATATTTTGTCCTTTTCCTGTAATCATATGTGAAGTACTAAGCTCTTCCGTTGAAGATAATTGAGTCACTACTTTGTGCCTAACCAGTTTACTCTTTTCTTTTTGTGGAATGGACCCCTCAAGATTCTTTCTTTTATGTGCTATTAGTGCATGCTCTTTCCTCAGTTTATCTTTACTTCTAAGAAATCAAGTTCCTCCAATGTGATAACTTTTTAACATAAGCGACGAAAGAAGAAACTTAGATGAATCAAAGTAATAACAACATGATCAGGAAGAATGATTTTAATTGATAATGGAAGCAAGTAATGTAACATGAAATGAGCATTGTGGGTCTTATAACTAGACAACTTTCTTTCATCCTGTTCCACACACCTAGATATATTAGAGGCACTACCATCAGGTAGCTTTGTTGTCTTCAAAACTCCACAAAAAACTTATTTCTCTTCATTTGTCATTGAGAAGCATGCTCTTGCAAATTTTGTTCTCTCACTATCCGTTGTATCAGGATGAAGATTCTTTCTAATTTCTAGCTCTTGCAAATCATAACAAGCTTTTACATGATCCTTTATTTTGCCAGAAATATCCAAAAGAGTTTCAAATATGTTGTCAACTATGTTTTTCTCTATGTACATTACATCAAGTTTTTGGCGTAAATAATTGTGCTGCCAATAAGGTAATTCAAAAAAGATTGACCTTTTTTAACATGGACTATCATTTGATCTCTTCTTCTTCTTTCCAAACACATTTTCAAAAATTTATAATCTATTAAGCACATCAGTTCCCTTTAATAAAGATAGAGGAGACCTAAATTCAATCTTTCCATTGAAAGATCTTTTATTAGATCTCCTAGGATGATCCATGGGTAGAAAAACACGATGGTCCATGTAGCATATTTTTTTACTATGTTTAAGATAGAGAGAATTAGTTCCATAGTTACAACAAGGATAAGTCAACTTTCCTTTTGTACTCAAACTAGACAACATGAAATATGAAGGAAATTCATTGATTGTCCACATAAGAGCTGCTCGTATTTGAAAATTTTGATTTCTTGAAGCATCATATATTTCAAATCTACAATTCCATAATAATTTTAACTCATCTATCAATGATTGTAAGTAAATATCAATGTCGTTTCCACGTGATCGTGACCTAGGTATACGTAATAAAAGCATACAATATTCAGATTTCTTGCACACCCAAGGTGATAGATTATACACAATCAACATAATTGGCCATGTGCTATGACATATACTCATCGTATGAAATGGATTGAACCCATCACTTGCCAAGCCAAGTCTCGCATTGCGAGAATTCAGTACAAAATCTAGTTGTAAGCGATTAAAGTCTTTCCATGCTAGGTTATCAACAGGATGCCTTAACTTTTCATCTTTAGAACATTCCTCATCATGCCACTTCAATGAATCACCAGTCTTTGAGCACATAAATGGCATTTTGAGTCTAATAATTAATAGAAAGTGTCTTAAAATCTTTGCTGAAACTCAATGAGACTTTTTAGAAGGATCAAGCTCGCTCTCTACTTCAGAATATTTAATATATTGTAAATCTCCACAAGTATGACAAAATTCATCATCTTTATGATCATTCCTAAACAATATACAATCATTAGAACAAGTATCAATTTTCTTATAATCAAGACCAAGATTCTTAATCATAAACTTAGCTTTATTGTACGACGAAGGAATGTTCAACTCAGGCATTGTCTCTTTTAATAACTCTAAAAGAGAAGTGAATGATTCATTGCTCTATCTGTGTAGACACTTCAACAAATATAAACAGATTGTGAATGATAATTTAGAGAATCCTTTACAATCAAGATATAGCTCTTGACTTGCCTCTTCAACTAAGTTATATAATTTTTGGCATGTTCATTAGGACCTTCATAAACTCCTTCACCCTGTGCAACATCTCTAAATTGATCATTCAACAATTCATTAATGTCATCATGGGAGTCATCCATATCATCATCAATATTCAACTTGATTTGCCATTCCCCGTGATTAATCCATCTAGTATAACCTTGAACAAATCCATAGCATATTAGATGATCATACACTACACCTCTTCGAGTCCAACGAATATTACAACACTTTGCACATGGACACTGAATTTCTTCACCTTGAGGATCCCCATAAGAACAAGAAAAATCTAAGAAAATTTGAACACCATCAATATACTCTTTGCTATACCTCGCCAAATTCATCCAATCCTTGGATGGGATATTTGGATTCCTAAAAATAAATATTGATATTAGATCTTCAATAAACAATCATCAAGATATTAATTAATTTACAAATAACTTCTAAATTGCACAAGTAAGTTATTGAAATCATGTGTTGATAATGATAAGAATTTCTTACCTAGTCATGGCACTTACGTTAATCCAAATCAATCTTCAAATCCTCCATAGTTGTCTTTGAATATTGACTATGCTTCTGAGAAATAATAAGTAAAATTAATAGGATAACAAAAACTAAGAGATAAAGTAAAAAAAAAAATGATATTCAACTAGTTAAAAGTTAGTGTTTCATGAGAGAATTGAAATACTCACCATTCTTTTAGTTTTTCATAGTTTACATGGGAAACCAATAAATATACATAATTTAGTTAAATGAATGCTCAAAAATTTTCAGATCCCCTTAGTTGTCTAGTTCATGCTACTTCCTTTACTTAATTTACTTCAAGTTTTACCTAATTACAAAAACTTAACAACCTTAGCCAAATAGAATTTTTAACAAAAGAAACAAAGTTTTCATTGAAACTATTTTTTTAAAAAAAAATAAGAATTATAGTACATTAAACATATTCAAGAAAAATAAAATAAATACGATAAAAGTAACGAATATAACATGAATAATGACAACACAGAATATAAAGACACGACTACTCCTACTAACCTACTATATCACAGGTCATACATCAACCTACTCCTACTAACCTAGTAGCCTTCTACCCTAATACATGACCTCCACTCTTTTCTATCTGAGTTCATGTCCTCGGAGAGATGAAGTTTTTCCATATTGAGTAAAGAAGGATGAACAAGAGATTTAAATATATTGTTGAACTCTTAAGAGTATGAATTGATGTTACCCATTTAGATGGTGAGTCGCCGATGTGTTTGAATTGAGTTGGAAAAAACGTTAATCATAAGGAAGAACGTGAGATGAGTTAAGATATGCCTTCACCAAGGTCATTCTCTCACAATAGCATGCTTTTAAAATGTTCAATTAAATTTTTTAGCAGGCAACATATGTTTGATTGGAATGACAAATATGTATTATCCATAGATGTTTAAAACTATATTTTAAAATGTTACAGCATAATGAAAAGAAGTGTTTTACCTTTTTTTGATGAAGTAAGAAAAATTTACTTTAAAGGCATCAAGAGGATGCTGAAAAAAATTACAAGGGAATAAAATAAGTTACTCTGTTACTCTATAACTAAAGAGCAACCTAGATTCAGAAACTGATCACAACTAGACACAGGAGTCTGATTAGCCAACTAAATAAATTCATTAAACATTTGACTTTTAGTATATGAATATGAGTTGAGACCACATCCAAACGCCTATGGTTCCTTTCATTCCAAAGACACCAAACAATTGAGGAAGGAACCATTGACCAAATCTTCTTGATGGATTTTCCAACTCTCTATTGGCACCAACTGGCATATGCATCCTTGATAGTGTTAGGCCAGACCCAGATGTGGTAAAAAAAAATAGCAAAAAAGGGCTCCAAACATCAGCTGCCACAGTGCAATGTAAGAATAGATGTTTCACTTAAAGAATTTTTTAGACACATATAACACCTGTTTACCATTAGAATTTTTTACATATTGAGACTATCTTGAGTAAGGCATGCTTCATATACCTCCTAGCAATAACAACTCACTTTATGGGGCAATTTAGTCTTCTTGATAAATTTTCATGGCTAGTTTTCAATCAACTCCTTGTTAGAAGTGGTTTACTCTTAAAGCTTCATTTACATGTCCTCAAATAATATAAGTTTATGAAAATTTCACAACTTTATTTATGTTGCTCATGAAATATTTGAAGACATGTGTCACGACCCGGATAGGAGGCCTAGATGTGACATGGCGAAAGAGGACCCGAAAACCCTCGATCAAGCCATCATAGCATCATTACACTCATCATCA
>JBCEWC010020951.1:0-10684 GCA_038996855.1 Solanum aculeatissimum
TATATGTATATGTAAGTATTCTCGTGGGATGAGACTTAGTACCGAGGGAGTAGGTGGAAAAATGGGGTTTATGCAAGGCCCCACCTATTCCGTCAAACTATGTGCCACTATGGGTATATAAATCCCCCGATAGGGATTTCATGTCATGTTTATCCCTTGTTTAAGGGTGTCATGGGCACTACTTGGCACGTAGGCTGGATCCGGATAGTGGCTCGTTCGGGTCCCTCATGTTGTTGGTTGAGGTTATATCCCCGCTATATATGAACCTAGGATTGCATTTCATACATCTTTGCATGGCATATTGTTGTACTACTCTTTGGCTACGTGCAATCCTTTTGTATGTTGTCCCCTTGCCATGTTGCTGGGTCATCCTATACGTGTCATATGCATTGCATGCCCGCATACCTAGTGCTTAATTGTGCTAACCCATATTCTTTTCTATAAGTTCTAACCAAGTTGGGGAAGTGGGTGATATCTATATTCCTCTGGACGACGTTTGATACTCTATTGAAGACTTGCGAGTGGTGAGCCCTATTGTTCAAGGGAAATAGCCACCGTCTATCTACCTTCTCATTTTCATGTAGTTACTTTCTTTTGTATTGAGGGTGAGCCTCAAGCTTGTCGAGGCCCTGCTCATCTATGTATAGGCATTGTTGGACAAACCTATACTCTTATACGTTTGACTTGTATATTGGATATTTGGCTATGTAATATGATGCTATTTCACTTGATTTATGATCATGTCTCCATGTTATGATAATGACTTGAATGTTGAGTATAATGAATTACTATGTGCTATGTGCAAGCATGCTTATCCTCTTCCCGTATTGTCCCCATAGTTTGAGTCCCAAGTCCCCAAATCCCTAGAACCTACGTGCTATGTTTTTAGCTTCTGTGTTTCCGAACCGATGATAAGTGTTATGATGCCATGATGGCTTGATCGAGGGTCTTTGGGTCCTCTTTCACCATATCACATCTAGGCCCCTTATTCGGGTCATGACAAAGATGGTATCAGAGCCCTAGGTTTGTAATGGTCCTCAGAGTCCAACATGCCGCGTCTATTGGAGTCTTTGTCATTGGTGTGATGCGGTCCATGCCTATGAACAAGAGGCTATGATGACGTTCTAGGAAATTTTCGCACTTCATTTCTTCCTTATATCGTGCCATGAGATCCTGATGATGCCTCTAAACTTGGTATTGTTATTCTTTCAGAAAATGCCTCCAAGAAGAGCTCCCTTTCCACGTCCGGCTCCGGAAGTTAAGGAGTTGTCTCCTCAAGAACCAATTGTGGAACAGGTGACCCATACTGAATTTCGCAATGTTGTCTCTATGTTGGCACAACTTGTGGCCAACCAAGCTAGGACCGTCCACCCGACCCCTAATACTACTCCGGCCTCAAGAGTGAGGGACTTCACTCGTATGAATCCCTCGGAATTGTATGGTTCTAAGGCCAATGATGATGCCCAAGAATTTGTGGATGAGCTCACCAAGGTCTTGTTCATTATGGGTTTTAGCTCGGAGGAAAAAGCAGAGTTGGCGGCTTACCAACTCAAAGATATTACTCAAGTTTAATATGGGAAATGGCTCATGGAAAGGGTGGCGGGTGTGAAAGTTGAGTGGGAGGAGTTTAAGATGGCTTTCCTTGATAGGTTCTTCCCACTTAAGCTTAGGGAAATGAAAATGACTGAATTTATCAATCTCCGATAAGGCAACATGACCGTTAGGGACTGTGCCCTCAAGTTCACGAAACATTCTAAGTATGCTACTACTTTGGTTTTGGATCCCCGTGCAAGGCTACACAAGTTCATATCGGGTGCATCGGATTTGATTGCGAAGGAGTGTCGTATGGTGATGCTTATTAAGGAGATGGACATCTCAAGACTCATGACCTATGCCGAACAAATTTAGGGTGAGAAAATGAAGGATAAAAGGGTGCATGAGGCAAAGGAGAGTCCGAAAGCTCTCGGTTAGGGGGTCTAGATGTTACATGGCGAAGGAGAATTCGAAAGCTCTCGATCAAACCACGATAGCATCAAAACTCACAATTTGTTCAAGAATGCGGAAGCGTAACACATAATTCAATAGGCTTGAAATCCTCAACAACAAACACAACATTTAAAACTTAATCAAATCACAAACTCAAGTTAATTCATACGATATATAGTCAAAGTTAACAAGTCAACACATAACGTAGCAGGAGTGTCAAAGGTCCAACACATGCCTCTATTAGAATGACGGGGGGCACGACAAGTACGGGCTCACCCTCAAAAGTCAAAATAAGCAAAAGTAAAATACTAAATAGCAAGAGGAAAGTCAGTTATTGCCCTTGGAAGAAAGACTTACCACTAACAAATAGCTTCTAGATCAAAGCTCGTCGGTAGGTAGATTAGAACATGTAGACAAACTATGGGTTAGCACAATAAAGAACTAAGTATGAGGGCATGCAATGCATATGAGATGAAGCATGATAACAATATGACAAGGGGACACATGGTTCGAAAAGAATGCACTTAGCCAAAGGAATATATATATATATATAACAAGATGTTTATGCCATGATGCATGAAATGCAAACCTAGCAATATTATAATTTCGGGGATATGACCTCAACCGACTCAAAGTAGGACCAAGCGAGCTACCACTTGGAACAGACTACTTGCTATGTAGATCCCAAAAATCCCTTAAACAAGGGGTATCAAAACAAATCTCCCAATTTGGGGCAATCCCATGGTGGCATATGGTCTATCGGAAAGGGTGAATGCCCAATCCCTCGGTACTAAGTTGGATCCCATGAGAATACATATATACATACCAATACTTTTTAAAATCCGAAACTAACCATACTTTTCAAACCATGCATCCTTAGAACATAGTTTACCGAAATCCAATATTTCAAGTCAAGAGGCTTCAAACCAAATCAAGAGTTTCCAAAATCCTTCATATCAATGCAACAGGAAGTAGCTCATTCTACTAAATCACAACCCAAAACAAAAGGTGCAAGCACACAAACGACTCAAAGAGTCTATCAAAGAGACATTGTGATCACAAGCCTAGGTATGTCCAAACTTATATCAAGAATTTCTCCGAAACAAGACTTTCATCAAAATCTTATCCAATGCAATACATGAATGAATGCATCAAAGCATGGGTAGCGGAATTCAAAACTTTAAATATACAATTCAAACTTTACTTCATCAAATTCGTATGAAAGTTTTAAGTAAAACTCGGCAAGACTTATCCATGCATCAAAATTCAAGAAAAAAACAAGTAATACCAATTCTTCATACTTTAATAGAGTAAATCATAAATTCCAAGAGTAAATTCATAAGAAAGTAACCTAGAGTCTATAGCGAACACCAAACGTCAAGAGAGTTTTGCAAAATTAAAAGAACCCATAACTAAGTAAAACGTAAAAATTCATAATTTATAGATTTGGGTTCTTGGGCTTCATGAATGGAAGAATCTATGAATTTAAATCCCACATACCTTATACCCAGCACTTGAATTGGATAGAAAAGCAAAAATTTAACGTTTTCCCCAAATTTTCTTCGAATCTTCAACAATGGTGATCAAGAGGCTTGAGAGGATTTCTTGAAGTCTTGAAAGAGTTTTTATGGAGATATATGGATTAGTGTTATGTTTTTGGGATTTAGAGGACCTTAGGGAACTTAAAAGAGACCTGGGGATTAGTTAAATCACAAAAATACCCTTAATGAAACAGACTCTTAACTGCAACACAGTATTAAACACTGAGCTAAAGTGCCCGTTAAAGTGCACACGGTCCTTACAAGGCACCATCAACAAATACTTAGCCAATTTGCCAACGTGAACTCTCGGAGAACTTTCTGGACCACTAGACGAGGGGACTCACGAGGAGTGTATCTTCACACGAACTGTGTACTGGTTCGTGGAGCCACACTTGGCCCAAGAATCATCCCCCAGCCTTGGACAAGGTTCTTCCCCACTCAACGGACCCTCACACGAGCCGTACCAAGGCTCACGGACCGTGGTGTGGTCCGTGAGTCATGACTTGGGTTTTGGGGTGGGTCCTGGCCACCCTCAACTCACTGGACCATGGAAAGTACCCCCATATTGACCTTGTACCCTCACACAGTCCGTTGTCCTTGGCTTGGGCCCTTTTCAGGGCCTATCTCCAAGGTCTTCAGGATTTTAGGCAGTCCCACTATTTAGACCATAACATCCTCAGACGAACTTCGAATCGAGTGAAACCAGTTGCGTTGCGAAGCTAAATAAAAGATATTTAATTTAATATGTAGAAGTCCTCACGGTTCAACCCGCATCAAAAGTTACTCTACTTCAAAGCTTATTGTCCAAACGGCCTCTTTAGGCTACCAAATGACCCGTTTTGCGTTCGGCCACTTAAACTCAACCCGTGGCCACAAAACCTCAACCATGACCATTATACCATCATACAAGACATACAATAAGGAGGTTTTGAAATATTTTTGGGTCTTTACATCATCTCCCCCTTTGGAACATTCGTCCTCGAATGAAACAAAACCACAACTTAAGGGCTCTAAACGTCTGAGAGACAATTCAAACAATATTTCATATGAAACCATCAACATATCAAGAGTTATGAAAAATGTGGTTCAAAACATTACTAAAAAATTATTTTCGTGCATTGTATGCATGCAATGTCATGGGATTCAAGAAAGCAAGGAATTAGAACAAATCAAGGATAGAACCTAGTACCTTAAGCTTGAGTAGATGGGAAGAGATGAGGATAATGATTCTTTATGTCCAACGCCTCCTCCCATGTTGCACTCTCTACTTCTTAGTTTCTTCAAAGAACCTTCATCGAAGCCACTTCCTTGTTGCGAAGCCGCTTCACTTGTCTGTCTAAGATCTCAATCGGGACCTCTTCATAGGTCAAGTTTTTTTCAATTGTCACACCCTCCAAAGGTGTAATGGCCTTGGGATACCAACTACCTTCCTCAACATAGACACATGGAAGACCGGATGAATATAACTCATATCCACGGGCAAGTCAAACTTGTAAGCTACATTTCCAATACGTTCAAAAATCTCATAAGGACCCACATATCGTGGAATTATCTTACCTCTCTTGCAAAACCTTATGATTCCCTTTATAGGAGACACCTTTACATACACCCAGTCACCAACAAGAAATTCAAGGTCCCTCTTACTTACATCTACATAAGACTTTTGGCGACTTTGGGCCAGTTTCAATTTCTCCTTTATCAACTTCACCTTATCAATAGCCTCAATCACCAAATACGGACCTAGCAAAGCCATCTCCCAAACTTCAAACCAACCGATCGGAGACCTACACTT
This sequence comes from Solanum aculeatissimum, assembly GCA_038996855.1. Classification (NCBI taxonomy): domain Eukaryota; kingdom Viridiplantae; phylum Streptophyta; class Magnoliopsida; order Solanales; family Solanaceae; genus Solanum; species Solanum aculeatissimum. The sequence continues at coordinate 5,320 of JBCEWC010020951.1, forward strand.
TCTGCCATATAAGGCCTCAAATGGGGCCATGCCAATACTAGCATAGAAACTATTATTATATGCAAACTCAACAAGTGGAAAGTGATCATCCCTATTACTCTTGAATTCTAGCACACATGCCCTCAATATGAATTCCAACATTTGAATTGTTCTTTTTGCATATCCATCAATTTGGAGATGAAATGTGATGCTCAACTTGACCTTAGTACGAAGCCCTCTTTGGAAGGACTTCCAAAAATGTGAAGTAAATTGGGTACCTAGGTCCGATAAGATAGACCTTGGCATACCATGCAACCGAACCAATTCCCAAATGTACACCTTAGCATACTGCTCAGCACTATAGGTAGTCTTGACCGGTAGAAAATGAGCCGACTTCATCATCCTGTCAACAATCACCCAAATAGAATCAAATTGTCCACTCGTACGAGGCAAGACAACCACAAAGTCCATATTAATGTCTTCCCACTTCCAAGTAGGGAATTCAATGTCTTGTGTCAAACCACCGGGCCTTTGATGCCCAACCTTTACATGCTAGAAATTTGGAAATTCTGACACAAACCTTCCTATATCCCTCTTTATACCATGCCACCAAAACAATTCCTTCAAGTCTTGATACATTTTAGTCGAACCCGGATGGATCGAATATTGAGAGTTGTGAGCTTCTTGCATAATCATCTCCTTCAAACCATCCACATCTGAAACACACAAACGGTATTTATAACGAAGTACACCATCTCCCCCTTGGGAGAAAACCTCAATTTTACCCTCGGAAAATAGATTTTTCAACTCAACCAAGGAAGGATCCAGATCTTGCTTTGCTTTCACATCAATTATCAAGGAAGATTCGAAACCACTTTGAACATGATTATCCCCATTTCTGAAATCAACTAATCTCATACCCAACCAAGCCAACCAGTGAACATCCTTTGCTAATTCATTTTTCTCCCCTTCCACATGTGACATACTACTCATAGAGAGCCTACTAAGAGCATCCGCTACCACATTAGCCTTGTCGGGATGGTAAAGAACGCTCATGTCATAATCGTTGAGAAGCTCTAGCCATCTCCATTTCCTCAAGTTCAAATACTTTTGAGTGTACACATATTGCAAGCTTTTATGGTCGGTGAACACATCAACATGAACACCATACAAGTAGTGTCTCCAAATCTTCAAAACAAACACCACTGCCGCTAACTCAAGGTCATAAGTTGGATAGTTCTTTTCATGCACCTTCAATTGCTGAGAAGCATAAGCTATCACCTTGCCATGCAGTATGAGGGCACAACCCAACCCCATTCTTGAAGCTTTACAATATACCAAGAAATCATCTAACCCATTTGGTAAGGTCAAAATTAGAGCCGAAGTAAGTCGGTCCTTCAATGTTTGAAAACTCTTCTCACATGCGCTAGACCACACATACTTAGCTTTCTTTTGGGTCAACTTGGTCAACGGAGATACTATGGATGAAAACCCTTCAACAAATCGTCTATAATAACCGGCTAACTCAAAGAAGCTTCTAATATCTGACGGAGTCAATGGTCTAAGTTAATCTTTCACTGCTTCTATTTTCTTGGGTCAACCTTTATGCCATCACCGGACACTATGTGACCAAGGAAGGTAACCTCCTTCGACAAAAATTCACACTTACTAAATTTGGCATAAACTTGTTTTTCCCTCAAGGTTTGAAGAGCCAACCTTAGATGATTCACATGCTCACTCTCACTCCTAGAGTAGATCAATATCATCAATAAACAGTACAATGAAGTCATCAAGGAATGGCTTAAATACTTTGTTCATCAGATCCATAAATGTCGCCGAAGCATTAGTTAACCCAAAGGAAATCACCACAAACTTGAAATGACCATAACGAGTCTAAAAGGCTATTTTTAGAATATCACCCTCCCTCACCTTCAATTGTTAATAACCCGAACGGAGATCAATCTTTGAAAAGTGGGTCGCCCCTTGAAGTTGGTCAAACAAGTCATCGATCCTTGGCAATGGATACCTGTTCTTAATAGTCACTTTGTTCAACTACCGGTAGTCAATACATATTATGAGTGACCAATCTTTATTTCTCAGAAACAACATGGGAGCACCCCAAGGAGAGATGTTAGGCCTAATGTATCCTTTCTCTAACAAATCTCTCAATTGTTCTTTCAATTCCTTCAATTCAGCTGGAGCCTTCTGATAAGGAAGAATCGATATCGGCTGAGTATCTGGAAGGAGGTCTATGCCAAAGTCAATCTCTCTATCCGGAGGAATGCTGAGCAATTCTTCAAGAAACACATCAGGGAACTCGCTAACAACCGAAACCGATTCAAGCCTAGGTGTCTCACTTTCGACATTTCTAACCCTCACTATATGGTAGATACACCCCTTACCAATCATCTTTCGGGCCTTGAGATAGGAAATAAACCTACCCTTGACCACCGAACTACAACCCTTCAATTCAAGCACGGGCTCATTGGGGACTTGGAATCTAACTTGTCTAGTTCTGCAGTCCACTGAGGCATAAGAAGCATACAACCAGTCCATCCCTAATATCATATCAAAATCATACATCTCAAGTTCAACGAGATCACCCAGAAATACCCTATGCACCATAAATATCAGACAACCCCTATACACCTTACGGGCAATAATAGACTCGCCAATAGGGGTATACAATGAATAAGGTTCCCTCAAAGTTTTAAGATTCAAACAAAACTTTACGGCCAGTAAAGGACTCACATATGATAAGTTAGCACCCGGATCTAACAATGTATGTGCATCTAAGTTAAAGATTTGTAACATACCCGTGACAACATTTGGAGCATCCTCAACCTCTTGACAACCATGCAGTGCATAGAACCGATTGTTTTTAAGAACATTGGAACCCGGATCCTTGGGTGGACTTTGACCACCAGGAGCAACTTGATCTCTCTTTGGATTCTTCGGGCAATTGGAGACCCTGTGGTCCAAGCTACCGCAACCAAAGAAAGCACCCGAAACCCATCAATACTTACTAAAATGATTGCCACCACAAGTACCATAACGAGGGGCCCTTTAGCCACCACCAACTAGTGAATTAGGAGGGGGGACCCGAGGATTTGCAATCTTCACACCAGAACCTTGGCCGGGTTGGAATTGACCATAACCACCTCTAACATTAGAGAACCCACCTTCAAGTCGGACTCTCTTCGCCTCTCCCACTCTTCTTTCTTTGAGCTTTTCCCCTTCTATCTGTTCAGCATAAGTCATGAGCCTGGAAATGTCCATGTCATGAATGAGCATTGATGTTCTGCACTACTTCACCACTATGTCTGAAACACCTGATATGACATTGTACATCCTAGCACGAGGGTCTACCACCAACATAGGGGCATACTTTGACAGCTTTGTAAATTTGAGCACATAGTCCCTCACCATCATATTCCCTTGTTTCAAGTTAATGAACTCAGTCATTTTGGCCTCCCTAAGTTCAAGAGGGAAAAACCTGTCAAGAAAGGAAACTTTGAACTCATCCCACGTGACCTCAACACATTTTGGCTTCTCCACAAGCCACTGATTGTACCAAACCTGGGCCACATCCTTCAGTTGATAGGCGGCCAACTCCGCCTTCTCCTCTGCACTCACGCCCATGATACTCAGCACCTTCGTAAGTTCATCAATAAATTCCTGTGTGTATTCCTCAGCCTTAGACCCATGGAATTCTGGAGGGTTCATCCGTGTGAATTCCCTCACCCAGGACGCCGAAGTACCTCCAGCAGTGGGAGCAGCCGGTTCAGCTTAGTTGGGCACTACTTGAGCCAACATGGATACAACGTTCTGGAACTCAGCGTGTGATACCTGGTCCTCATTCTCGGGAGCCTGACGAGAGGCGGGAGCTTTTGATCTTCTTGGAGGCATGTTCTGAACAAACAATAAAAGCACCCATTTAGGAATGAACACTTTCATTGCTTAAGCATGTTAGAATAGAACAATGAAATGACAAAATTCTAAAATGTCAACATAGCCTCTCGTTTATAGGTATGGCACGCATCACACCCATAAACAAGACTCTACTGGACGCGGCATGCCGGACTCTGTGGACCATTACAAACTTGGCTCTGATACCATCTTTGTCACGACCCGGTTAGGGGGTCTAGATGTGACATGGAGAAGGAGAACCTGAAAGCTCTCGATCAAGCCATCATAGCATAAAAGCTCACCATTTGTTAAAGAATACGGAAGCATAACACATAATTCAATAGGCTCAAAATCCATAATAACAAACTCAACATTTAAAACTTAATCAAATCCAAAACTCAAGTCAATTCATACTACATATAATCAAAGCTAACAAGTCAACACATAACGCAACAAGAATGTCAAAGGTCCAACACATGCCTATGTTGGAATGACGTGGGCCACAACAAGTCCGGGCTCACTCTCAAAAGTAAAAATAAGCAAAAGTAAACTACTAAATAGCTAGAGGAAAGGCGGCTATTATTGGAAGAAGGGCTCACCACTAATAGATAGCTTCTAGATCAAAGCTTGTCGGTAGGTAGATAATACTCAACCCCTGCACCTACATGATTAGAACATGTAGACAAAGTATGGGTTAGCACAATAAAGCACTAAGTATGTGGGCATGCTGTCACGACCCGGATAGGGGGGCCTAGATGTGACATGCCGATAGAGGACCCGAAGACCCTCGATCAAGCCATCATAGCATCATTACACTCATCATCGGTTTGGAAATACGGAAGCTAAAACATGTAGCACATACGCTCTAAGGGTTTAGGGGCTTGTGACTCAAGCTATGGGGCAATTCGGGAATGGGAGGAACATGCTTGCACATACAACATAATCATACATCATACTCAACATTCAAGCCATAAACTTAACATGATAACATAAGCCAAAATCATAACATGAGAACATAATCATAGTTCAAGGGGAAATATATTATCATAATACAAGCCGAATATCCAACATACAAGCCTAACGTACAAAAGTAAGATTTTGTCCAAACATGCCTCTATATAGAAGAGAGGGGCCTCGACCAGCTTGAGGCTCACCCTTAATATCAAGGAAAGTAAATACATGTAAATAAAGGTAGATAGATGGTGGCTATTTCCCTTGAACAATAGGACACACCACTACAAGTCTTCAATATAGGATCAAGTGTCGCCCGGGAGAATGAAGTAGTCACTCTTGTACCATACATGGTGAGAACATGTAGAAAGAATATGGATTAGCACAATTAAGCACTAAGTATGCGAGCATGAAATGCATATGACAAGTATAGTATGACCCACAACATATCAAGGGGACAAGTGATACGAAAGGAGTGCACGTAGCAAAAGAGTAATATAACAATATGCTATGCCATGATGCATGA
>JBCEWC010020952.1:0-10684 GCA_038996855.1 Solanum aculeatissimum
CTTATTCTATGATGTTATTTTGAAATGGTTTGCCCTTAGTCCCTAATTTCCGTTATTTAATGTTGAATGTACTTTCGCGATCGATGAAGTGTGATGACAAGTTTGAGAGGCTTGTTTGGGGTTCCTTCGGGTTCCTCATTCGCTATGTCACGTCTAGGACCTATGCTTGGGTCGTGACAGAGGTTTCGTTCCTTGAGGATCAAAATTGGAGAAGTTTCAAAAAAGTGCTCAGACAAAACCATCCACGGGCTGTAAGTCGGAATACGGACCATATAATGGTCTCGTAGAAGTGATAGTCAGTTTTGAAGAATGCAGAGTACGAAGACCAGGTGTGGGCCGTGGAACTATGTATGGCTCGTACACCAGCTCGTAGAAGTTGCCTACTCAATTTTCTTATTTTATTTTGGATTTGGTTTTTATTTATTATAAATAGGTTTCTAGGTTTCTGTTATGCAAGAAAGATGGAGAATGACAGACTTACTTAGAAACACTTGGCGAACTTTTAGTTTTACAAATTTTTAAATCGTGATTTCTTATGGAGAACTTTGAATTACTTGTTCTTAAATTATCATTGTAAGTGTTTAAATTATGCTATTCATTAACATGATTTGTTTTATCTACAATGATCATGCATAAATAAATTCACAACTAGGATTGTGGAAACCATGGAAAACTAACAAGGTAAAATTCGCATAATGTGTAATCATTGGAAAGTGCATGCACGTAGTAATTATTTCCTTTGCTATGAACGTCTTTTAACAAATAACCAACATTACAACTTGCCTTAATTCTTATCGACTTGATCAAGGTGGTAAGGTATGGGAAAAGGAGATAGTTAACAAGATTCGAAGTGCTTTTTCTCATCTAATCAACCAAACTGGATCAAGGGGAGGTTTTGTTGGATCAATAGGTAAGGGTAGTAATGTTACACTACGGGGATGGATCAATTCACGTAGTGAAATTCGCCTCTCACCTGGATCAATGAGTTTGGTGCACTTAACTTACCGCTTTGCATGCTACACACCGAAAAAGGTTTTAATTAACTTGATATACCATGTTAGGGAATCATGGGAAACACAATACCCTAGTTACTTCTTTCACTAATTTCACAACACACACTTGTAGTTTAGGTTTATTTACTACAATTACAAATCCCCCCCCCTTTTCGGAAGATAAATGGGTTAATTCACTTGATTTTCTTGAAATTACTCCAAATCTACCATATTTCCTGTGGGATTGACCCTAACCTCAGTTAGGTTATATATCTTGACAACGACTACTTAAACCTTCAAAAAAGTGGTGTAGCTTGGTGACATCAAGATTTTGATGTCATTGTTAAGGAATATGACTTAGACTAGTTTAATTTGAGTAAATTGAGAATTAATCTTTACTTCCCTCATTTTATGATTTTGTTATTTTTATTTTGTTTTAGCGTGCAGGTGTAGTGTATGCACAATACTCGTAGTTGAGAAAATCTCTTGACTCCATTTGACCCTGAGATCCAAAAGATACTAAGCACAATGGCCTAGAACAATGCGAATAAGATGCAGTGAATGCAACACTGAACACAAACAATGATAATAACCTACCTCCACTTGAGGATGTTAATCTACCACCGCAGGATCTTCAAGCCGTAGCTATTACATGAAATCAATATTAGCATGATCCTATGGAGATGGATGTCACTGGAGCAATTGTGTTACCTCTATTTCCAGATGACACCAATTTTGTTATGTCGAGTGGGTTACTTCAAATATTGAAAAATCCTGGGTTGTTTGTGGGATTACCATCAGAGGATTCACATAATCATCTACATAACGTTGTCTTCGTCTGCAAGAGCATAATAGGAAGTTAGAATCTATCTATGGATTTCTTTGGGCTCCATGTCTTCCCATTATCTCTAACAGGAAATGCAACACTATGGTTATCCGAGCTCCCATAGAGTTCATTCACCAGCTGAGCATAACTACCGAAGGCTCTTTTGGAAAGGTTCTTTTTTAGGTCAAGGAAGCAAAAAATTAAAGGACTAGATCAACAACTTCAAGTAGTTTCCTAGTGATTCAATCAGTACTACGTGGGAGAGGTTCACAAAGTGTCTAAGAAGTGTCCCTGACCATAAGATTGTTGATGAAGCTCTGGTGGAAATCTTTTATCGAGCCCCATATGAAAATAGCAAAGTTATTGTTGACACTATCATGGGAGACTCATTTTTAGATCATCCATTTTAGGAGGTTGCTCAAAGGTTAGAAAGAGTGGTCAAGACGAATCGTACATGGGGATGAGAGACAAGTCAACTACCAAAAGCTCTTTCTTAGTAAGTACTAACTCGATGTAGGAAATGAGAGTCTATATTGACAGCATAATCAGTTCCATGTGTGTGTGATCCCTATTTCATAATCTTATACTGTGTTTCAATTTAAAACTTACCCTGTTACTCTGACTGAGACTGAAGATTAGTTAGTTAGGAAAGGATATTTGGCTATCATTCATATTTAGTCCACCTAGACTAAATAACCAACCAAATGCATTGTGTATCCCTTGATCCAAATGTTTGAGCTTAAAGTGTGCCCTTTTCTTTGTAAACACCTAAGTAACCTAGCCTTGTTGAATGTGAAATCCTGAAATTAACTCTGGTCCTTCCTTGAATATTGTGTACCTTGACTGAGGCAAAAAGTTTAAGTTAAGAGTGGCTACCAAACATGTCCCTAGTTCATATGTCGGATATAGTGCACCTCAACTCAGGTTAAAAACCTAAGTTAAGGGTGGTTGGTGTAGGGAAAGTCTATAAATGGGGTAGAAGTGAGTGATATATGAAAAAGGGGGGAAATATGTTATGGGTTCAAAAACAATAAATAGATGCCTAAACAATGAGCTAAAAAATGAAAAAGAATGTGAAAAAACAAAAGGCAATGATCTAAAAATGAGAGTAAGCCACCCAGAAGTTTGAAACAGGAGAAAGGGAGAGTGAGTGAAAAATGACCATGTTGGTAGGGAAAAAGTGTAGAATAGCGCAGTGTCAAGAAGGGAAATTATTCACTATGTTCCTAAAACATCATACCAAAGCCCACTAAGCCTACGTTACAAGCCAAGAAAGTCCTAGAGTGATCCTAGTCCAAGTAGTTGAAGGTCATAGTTGTGTGTATAGGGGAAGAATATGGTATTGAGCACAATGTTTGAATATCTGTTGTGAGAGTGAGTGATTTTGTTTAGTCACATGCATTTCAGCTAAAAATACTATTATGAGAGGGATATGGGACTTATTTTTTTGTGAAGGCGCTTGCATTGCACTGTTGGTTTTAGGCTATTTAGTGATTGCTGTTTATTTGTGGTTACCTTGCTTGTCATAGTCACATGTATTGATCTACATTGATTTTTTTATGACTATCTGATAAGAACTAATGTGTTAGTTTGGATATCTGAGCTTAATTTCTAGATGATGTATGCCATTTGATTGAGGTCCGTGTGTTGCTATATTACTTATGTAGATTGAGTCCATTGCTTGAGGACAAGCAACAATTTTAAGTTGAAGGTGTTGATATGCTGCCAAAATACAATACTTTTTATGTTTAAGACTGAAGATTTAAGATTTTATGTGTTCTCAAAGCGATGTTAGTGGGTTTGATGTGTTTTTGTATCTATTTTGCAGGATTACAGGAGTTGGCTTGATTTTGGGAAAAATCTACAAAATTATAGCTTTTTGAGAAAGTACGAGACACTCTAAGAATACTATGCCCATTCAGCCTAACATGACTCGTAAAGGGCTTTGTGAATCCTCAAAATCAATATTTTCAGCACACTTCATCCAAAAATCATACCAACCCTGTAATATCGCAAAACAAACATAAACAAACATAAAAACACATCAAATCTATCAACATTGCATTGATAACACCAAAAATTCCAAGTTTTAAGCATCAAAAGAGTTATGTTTTGGCAGCACATCAACACCCTCAACTTAAAATTATTGCTTGTTCTCAAGCGACAAACTCAATCTACATAAGCAGTATAGTAATACACAGACCTCAGTCTAATGGCATGCATCATATCAAACTCAAGAACAAAGACCCACACCACTTTCAATCACATATCAAATAACTATCAGACAAACCAATGAAGATCAATACATTCAATAATTCAACTATGACAAGCAATATAATCTATGTTGATCAACATTCACTGAATTAGTCTAATACTAAAAATGGAATGCAAGTGCCCTCAAAGAAAGAAGTCTCATGTCTCACTCATGATGAGGTTTTTTAGATTCAATGCTTGGGACTACATAACCTCACTCACTCTCGCAAAAGATATTCAAAACACTGTGAACAATATCATATGCTTGCCCCTATACTTATTACTATGACCTTTGACTAGTTGACTAAAATCACTTTAGGACTTTCTAGGCTTGTAATGTGATGTTTTTGGAACATAGTGACTATTGACCCTCCTTGACTCTGTATTTTTCTACACTTTTGCCCTACTAACACTGATATTTTCCTCTCACTCTACCTTTGTCCTACTTAGAGCTTTTCTTGGTGTCCTACTCTCATTTATTTTAGCACAATGCCTTCTATTTTTACACTTTTTTGCTTTTCAGATCATTTTTTCAGAATTTCTTTATTTTTCTCGCACCTTTTTACACATTCTTCTCCTTTTTATGTATCACTAGATTCCCCTTCATTTTTCATGACTTTTCCTTGACTAGCCACCCTTAATTTAGGCTTTTGGCTTGAGTTGAGGTGCACAACATCCATCATCTGAACCAGGGCCACTTTTGGTGGCCACCCTCAACTTAAGTTTTTTGTCTCAGTCAAGGTGCACAATGTTCAAGGAGGGACCAGGGTCAATTTTAGGATTTATCATTCATTAAGGCAAGGTTACTTAGGTATTTACAAAGAAGAAGGTATATGCAAGGCTCAAAACATTGGATCAAGGGACATGTCACATATCTGCTTGGTTTTTTTTGGCTAAGTGGACTCATAAGAATAATGACTTGAGATCCTTTCCTAACCAATTAACCTATAGTCTAAGTCAGAATAACAATGCAAGTTCTAAATTGACATACAATATATGAATCATGCAAATAAGCTCACACATACGACACTGATTACACTATCAACATAGACTCTCAGATCATGATTTTCATCATAATTTGATCTAACTTATCAAAACAAGCACTGTCAAATACTCAATCATGCATGGTCGCTATCAAAGCTAACTAACAAAAATTAAAATATTCTGGTGGATATCATTTTTCATACAAACTAACATATGTCATAAATAGAAAGTACTATATGCCACTAATATTACCTAAACATCATAAATATGTTGGTTCATCATAAAGTAAATATCCTCAGGGAAAAAGAACATAGGCAAGAAAACCCTTCAGATTAAAAAATTAGGGTAATTATGGGACAAGGTTACTCGGACATCACTGAGGCCTGTAACTACCCACACCCTATTGAAAAAGATGTGCATTGTCCCCAATGCACACAAAATATCAAAATAAAGAATAGGGGTCAAAAAGAAAACATACCTAAGCGCCTAAGCGCCTCTCTCTGACTGAGGTTGTCCTCCCTTAACCTATCTGATAGACTACTCAACTGTAGGAGCATGTTCAGAGGGTCCAGCACCCCTCACTCTCTCTAGCTCATGAGCTCTCCACATCTCCTCACTCTACATCGAGGGTATCTTGGCGAGCTCTATCTCCTGCTTCTCTATCATCCCCGACTCTAGTCTCACAACATTTTGGGTCATCTATGTAGGGCCTTTTACTGAGGGAAGGTAATGGTCTCTCCTCTTAAGAAAAAAGATCTACCACCATCTCAGTAGGGTTGGTATGTGGAAACACGACTGATGTTGCGAGTGAGGCTCTCATCTTGGCCCAGAGCTACTGGATCTCCGTCTGAATAGCTGTCAAATCTACAAGTCATGTTGTGCAAAGGCTCTGATGGACTCATTACTCAAATGCATCAATGCGGCTGTCCACAGGTACAAGTCTCTCTTGGATAGTAATCTCTATGAATGTCCACATGCGAGCCTCAGTCTCTGAAAAGACCTGGCAAACCCAGGGTCAAATTTGTTGTAGGAATTGAGCCAACTGGGACTCAGTATGGGCCTATCTCTGTGCCATGGTCTGTATAAATACCGTGGACATAAAATCCATGCCATCGGGTGTTGAAAAAGTGGGCACAACCTCTGCATAGGAATAGTAGTAGTAGGCCCCCTCTCCAGATCTATCTTAGTATCTGGGGAACCCTTAGCAGTAGGTGCAGCAGTGGAAGTGGTAGATAGAGGCCTAAGCGGTGGAACTGGGGCGAACATCTCTGGTATCTAGACTAGAGGTCGTGGAGCCCGCCAAAGTTCCATTGGATTATCATCATCCTTTATCAGGCTAGCATCTAACATCCTCTAAACCTCTATAAGAGTGTCCACAAGATGAAAACTTTCCACCCCTACCGCTAAGCATAATCTGTAGATGAGGCACAGGAAAGGGATGGAGGTGGACCTCTTCAGGCACGTCATGAATCTGCTCAGAAATCAACAGGTCCCAATCTATCTCATAACCATCCAAGATGTGGGCAACCAAAATAGCATGGTCTAGCTTCAATGTATTATCTACAAGTGTAGGCCGGATTCGCGATCTCACAATCGCCCACCAGAACTTGGCGGGGAAATTGAAAGAAGCCTTGAATAGGCTCTGCTAACGTAGTTACCCACTCAGGCTTTGGTCCCTGATCTATAATCTAGGTGGCTACCCATTATTGGTTCGGAAGCGCATAATTTAATAAGAAACACATAGTTCTAAGGGATTATGGGGCTTTGGACTCAAGATATGGAGATGTCATCGTTGAAGGGATTTCCATGAATCACGTAGCACATAATAAGTATGTTCTAAGGGCCGGATAAGTAGGACCCAAGCTATGGGGGAAAAGAGGGACTCGAGACTTTCCACATAACCACATTCTTATCAAAACGTATCAAGATAGCATAAGCATAATCATAGTCAAACACAATATAGTCATAGCATCTTAAACAATATATAATACGGCATACAATAGAATCTGATATGCCCAATAATGCCTCTACATAGAATAAGATGGGGATCGCTACATAACCCAGGCTCACCCTCAAGTGACAAAATAAGATAGAAAAGACATAACAACATAAGATAGAGGAAGGTGGGTTTTGCTCTTGAAGAAAATGTCTCACCACAAGTAACAATCCAAGATCACAAGCTAAGCGTCTAAAGGTGGATAGACGTCATCTCTGGGCCCTACATAGTTAGATCATGTAGATAAAGAGTATGGGTTAGCACATATAATGCATTAAGTTTTTGGGCATACAATGCATATGAACATGAACCTATCCAGCAAGCTAGATGATGAGGAAATGTGTATATATAGAAGGAATATATAAGCAAGGAAGAATAATATATTGATATGCCATGAAATCCATGATGCATTAATGCGATAGTTCCATATTCATAGCGGGGATGTGACCTCAACCGAAAATAAGAGAGACCAATCGAGCTACTACTTGGAATTGGACTACTTTTCAGGTAGATCCCAAGTCACCCTATAAAGGAGAAAACAAGTGAATCCCTAACGAGGGAGCATACCCATGTTGGCACATTGTTTGACAGAAAGGAGTATGGACCCTTGGAAATAGTCCACCCCAACTCCAATACCTCGATGCTAAATCACAACCCACAGGAATACATATACATATACATGATTTCAAACAAATATTTGTCCTTCAAAACAACACAATGCAAGATTGGGCTCAAAAGCCAAACAAAGTTTCAAGTATCAAGTGCATGGATGAATGCATAGGAGTTGCTCATTCAAGGCAAGTACAAGATGGTGTAAACACCCAAGATGCTCATAGAGCCATGTCAAAACAAGATATGATCAAATTATAGTCATATCCCATGTCTTACCAAAATCAAGTCAAGTTAAGGTGGGACTATACCCATATCAAGAGTTTCATCAAAATCAAGTTTTCATGCTTATGAATGCAAATGTCATGAATGATGATGAGAGTAGCATGGGTAATTAGAATTCATAAATTAAACTCATAACAAGAAAAACCCATATGAAATTCAAAGTTATATCAATAATAAAAACTCAATTAACATAATCCATGCATAGATTTAAAGCTTAAAGGGACATGCATAATTGAACCTTCATAAAATCAAAGGAATTCAACAAATTAAGGATTAATTCACTTTAAAATCAATAACTAAATACATTCCATACTTCAATTTAATTAAATCATTCATAATTTAAAAGACCCAATTCCAAAGTAAGCATAATTTCATAAATATTAATTAAAGAAATCAATTTGGGGCTTCATGGTTGAAAGGAGCCATGAATAAATTCTCACATACCTTGATTATCTAGAAGCTTTAGAGATAAGAGAGATTGAAGAAGAGAGCTTCGTTGAATTCCAATCCCAACCTTCTACCCACACCTTGAAGAAAGCTTGAGAGGAGAGGGTTTGCCAATAATTCTAAGTGTTGAATGAATTTTGAATTGAATGAGAGTGTAAAGGTTAAATCAGAAGTTTAGGAGGGCTTAAAAATGCTAAAACGTCCCTAGGATTAGTTAAAAATTACAATTAAACCATTAATAAAATAAGAAAGAAAAATAGAAACGTCACTGTCAAAGGCCACTACACGGAACGTGTAGTGACTCACAATTTGTGAGATCTGCCGTGAGCCTGAATTTGAGGATGATACACCAACCTTGCAACGGATAGGAAAATCTTAAAACGTCACCCACACGGTAAACTACACGGACCGTAAGGGGTCACATGATCCGTGAGCTTCTCCCAGAAGCCACACTTAAAGAATTGACTTTCCAAAGAAGATATCATACTTAGGAAAATTCACCTCTCATAACCATATGGGTAGTCACACGAGCCGTGAGCTTCACACGGACCATAAGGTGGTCCGTGGAACTTTCCTAGGCTCAGAGCTTGGCTGCTGGCTAACAACATTCCACGGACTGGTTCACGGACCTTGAGGCTCCATACGGCCCGTGAACCTCCCCCCCATCAAGTTGATGCGATACTCGAAACGTTAACCTTATACATAGAATCAATCCTTAGGTAAATGCCATCTTGAAACACCTTACCACACTTCGTGAGAGGCCACACGGACTGCCTTATGGACCATGAGGTAACACACACCCCATGAGACTACCGTGAGGCAGTGCCTTATCCAATCTTCCTCTTTGTTTTTCCAAAACAAATCCCTGTGCAGGCATTGTCAAATCAAACCTCAATCATTCATCACAAAGTTAAAAAATTCCCGGGTTGTTACAGGTTACAACTATCAGATATGGATGGAGTGTTTACTTTCACAAAGATTTGCTCATCTTTGGTATATCAAATTCATGAGAGATAGTTTAAAGATAAGAAGTTGTGTATCATTCGAGACAAAATGGTTAGAGGTAAAGCTAGGGAAGCGGTACTTGATTGATGGTGTTTTGAGGATTGGGAGTCACATTTATGTAACAAAGGTGGGTGATTTGATCAAATTGATACTTGAGGAGGCTCATTGCACTAGGTATTTCATTCATCCAGGAGTAACAAAGATGTATCATAACTTGAGCTAGCACTACTGATGGTGTGGCATGTAAAAGAATATATTATGTAACGACCCGAATTTTTTTGAAATTCTTAATGGTTGATATTGGATAATGTTGAACTGGTCATTGTTGAATTTTGGTAGCCATGGGTTGATTTTAGATAGCCGGATTCAAAATGGACCTTTTGGTGTCTTAGAGAGGCCATTTGAGCAGTGTACTTTGAGAAATCATAACTTTTGGTACGGGATGAACTGTGTGGGATGCTATATATAAAATTGAATCTCTTTGAGTTATATTCTCAATGCAACTGGTTTCACTCAATTCAGAGTTCATATGAGGAAATTATGGCTAAACCAGTGAGACTACCCGTAATTGGAAGGACGGTGTAAACAAGTTCTGGAAATGGTCCAAGGACAGTACCACGGACCGTGTGAAGGTCCACGGTCCATGTGGGGGGTTTTTGGGCGGTTTCAGTGGTCTTCTGGTGGCTAGGACCCTGACCATGGACCAAGGCAAACCCCATGGATCACCCCACGGTCTGTGAGACTCCACACGGGTCGTGAGAGGTCCCGTGAAGTGGGGTAGTGTGCTGGCCAGCTTGTGGGGCTGGATTCCGGGACAAGTGTGGCTCCACGGACCAGTACAAGATCCGTGTGAAGCCACACGGTCCGTGAAACCCCTCCGTGAAGTGTTCCAGAAAGTCCCTCGAGAGTTCGAGCCGAAGACGAGGACAAGGTAAGTCACACGGTCCAATACACAGACCGTGTACCAGTTCACGGCCGCTGTATCCATCCGTGAGACCCTGTTACAGTTAATTAGTTTGTTTCATTAATGGTTAATTCATAATTTAATTAAATCCTATTCCCCTTTTAGGCTTTCTAAGGTCCCCTAAACCTAACCCTAAACCCGTTTCATCCATTCTAACACTCTCCATTACACTTTGCAATTTTCTAAATTCTCTTGACCTCCATTGATGAAAGCTCGAAGAATTTTGGGGAAGATCATCCTTGTTGTTAAATCCTTCAATTCTCTTGGTCAATTTCAAGGTATGTGGGTTTGATTCATGGATTCCCTTTCATCCATGAAGACCC
>JBCEWC010020953.1:0-10683 GCA_038996855.1 Solanum aculeatissimum
ATAATTAATTAATGTATGTTTAGCTTGAGTACATACCAAAGCATAAGCTTCCAATTGGCTTTTTATATTTGTGAAATGATCCATTAAAAAGCCCAAGCTTCGGGAAACCCTGAAATGATGCCAATTTTTTTTGTGAATTGCATAACTTTATATGTTGAGATTAAAAGAATCATAGCCGGTTGGACATGTATTTCGCTTGAAAAGAGAAGAAAACAACCAAATTTGCTACTTACATCTCTTTGTTTCTTTCCCCACAAGCATGCATGAAAAATTCATTTGCACAACACCAACAACAATTGCAATAGTTAATTATACAATTTACAACATGAAGAACTTGGTATTTCAAATCCTTCAAGCCCAATCAAGATTGGTCACTGTGTCATATAGGCATTCCAGTAGTAATGTCAATAACTATGATTTTATCCTAAGCATTTTGTTATGATATAAACATTCTCTAAATAATTAAAAGGCAATAGAAAATTTTCAAAAAATTATAAGTGAAAGAGCAAGTGAATATTTTGTAGTTTGAGTAAATCACCTTGTACTTTTCTCTTGGACAAGTTCACATGATGCAGCGAAATGAGAAAATTCAACAATAATTAAATGTGAACATGATATAGAAAATTCAACTCGTCATAGAATTATTACATTTAGTGTCTTTGTTAAAATCATAGATGTATTAGGGTTTTTGAGTTTAGAGAATACTACATGTCATTTTTCATCTGTGATAAAGTTTCCCCAACTTCGTAACAATATTCCTCAATTGTTGAAACTAGAGATTGAGGATTTTCTGCTCTTTTAGCGATCATCAAATGTTCAAATTGATTATTAACCAAAATCTGCATAAAGACATGAATAAGGAATATTCATAACGTATAATATAACAACAAAAATTAAAATAAAGATTTTAAAAAAAGTCTAAACAATATTATTGAGACAGAGACAAGTTAGATCCTAAGAAGTCCTTGTTGAAGTTCCTTCAGACGTCTTATTGCCATTGCAAACTGAAAAAACCTAAAAAAACATGATGAGATTAAAGAAAATAACAACACATAAATATAGAGCTACAATTTTGAGTTTATGAGTTTTGAATTTTAGATAACCCACTTTATTAGGTTTTGGATAAATTGTTTATACAATTTAAGTTGACTTTTAAATACTAATACAAGATTAGAGAATTTTACTAAATTTGTAAGCAAAATGATAGATCACCTCCGATGGCATGATGTAAATGAAAAAAAGTATCTATTTAAACTAATAAAAATTGTTAGAAATGTTGTTGTTATGATAAAATGGAAGTGACTCTAAGTAAATAAAATTTATAATCCTTTCTTTTTCTCTATTTACCTGGAGATGAAACCTCAAAATAGAACTGAACAAAAAAGTTTAATTCATCGATGAAGTATTCTTCTAATTAATATAGTAACATCATTTAACATATAAATCATAAATAATAAGTACACATTTATCACATTTCAGTTACAAAAGAAAAAAATATTTTCACAATGCCATGTTTTCAAATAATTGAATTAATGAAATACTAACATCATTTATTGTAAAAATCTAAAATGATAAGAGCACATCTAATTTCTTGTGATTTTGCATTTACTAGTTTGACTAGTTTTAATGATGAACCCATGTTTAAATTACTCCCTTTGTTCAAAATAAAAGGTGTATCAGTCATTTTATTGTTATTTTAAAATAAGTGGAATTTAGATAATAAGAATGACACTAATGATGTTCATTCGATAATATCCATTTTAAATAAAAAATGTTTTACAAAATCAAAAAATTATTAAAGAGTTACTCTTTTCAAGTTTTTTGTCAAGTGTAAGTGAGTAAAAATGCTCTTTATTTTTTAGGAATTAGTTTTGATGCATGTGCATAGCACATGAATGTCCAACTTAGTTGTACATTATTTATAATATTTTTTAAAATAATATCAATATTATTAAATTAAAAATTTAAGTAAATGTCATGATTCAAAATCTGGGTATGATGACACTCACCTATCCTACCAAGGTGAGTCATCCCAAAATCCAACAACTTATTAATAATAATAAAAGCGGAAGATAACAACCTAATAATATAAATAAGTGGAAGAAAGCACAATACACTATCTAGAGAACTGGTGTCACATGCACAAGCCTCTATACATAGAATGCTCAAATGAAATACAAGTCATAACTATCTAGTCCTCAAATAGAACAAAACATAGGATGGGATCATCTAAGGCTTGCTGAAGACATGAGTAGCTATCTCAAAAAAAAATCTGGAAGCTCGAATCCAAAGAGAGAAATCTAACAAGATGGATCGAGCTCGCAACCTACAAAAATGTAGCAAGGGGTGAGAACCAAACAACAGGGCACTCAACGAAATGGAACCAACCTAAAGTAAAGCAATGAAGAACACAAGTAACTCCTTATATCCCAACCACAATTCGCCGAACTACAAACCTACACTCAGAAAAGTCCCAACACAATATAGTATATAAATCACAATAATATAGATATACTCATCATCCAAAATAACATCTCAATACAAAATATATAGATAGACCCAATACATACGTCCAGATCAAGAATATAATAAGTGTACAACCTCATAAACGATATAAAAATATATCAATCATATATGATGTGAGATGGAGTAGATGTCATGAGATAGATATAGTGCAATGCAATGTCAAATAATCATAATGCATGTGTGTCCTAGAATAGACATCCGCTGATCAGATATGATTGTCCACCTCAGTCAGAACCCATGAGGGATATATTTATCCGTGTATCTATGATCATGGCCAGCAATGACCTCGGGTCATGTCATCCGTCTGAAAATGACCTCGGCTCATGTCACCCGTTTGGAAATGACCTCAGACTCGTCCGGTAATAACCTCGGACCGTTGGTAATGACCTCGGCTCGACCGGTAGAGACCTCAACCACCAATTCACATATTTCCTTACTCACATCTCAGTCGTAGCCATCACAAGTATCGATGCACAGATAAGAATAGAAGCAAGATGCATAGGCACCATTGCATCATAGTATCAACATCATAATAATCTCAATATCTCGAAGCCACCAATATTTCAATCTTATCAGTGTCTCAACATATCAGATATCCATGTTTCAATATCATCGATATCAATATTTCAAAATAATCAGTGTCTCGATATAACCACAGTCTCCATATATACATATATTTCCACCATATCACCGATCAAGCAGCATCTCGTCATCAATATCGTATGGTTCACAAAATCACATAGGTCAGAAATACACATTTAATTTATAAATCAATAAATCACCATAAGAACTATCCATCTATCCAATATATCATGATCAAGTCTACGATGATACTATTCTATCCTCAAAGTACTTAATTCCACACAAATAGGAGCATACAAGGTTCATTCATACTTAACAAAAGGTTAGAAGTCCATTTGCCTCAAATAAAGTCTTTAATCAAGTCAAAATCGTCACTTTCCCCCTTCTCTGGTACTTCAACTCACCAAAATCTATTCAAATATGGCATCACAATCACAAAATGAGACAAATGGCACTAAAATCACTTAATTTGAGAAAAAGGGTAAAATAGTCAAAAATCCCATGCCGGAAAACGTTGTCGAAATCTAAAAATTAATATATGAAATTGTTCTCCATGTAATACGGAACTCAATGGTGAAAACGATTTAGAAAATAGAGTTAAGATGAGGGAGAAATCAACGATTAATGTTCAGAAAATCCCTATCTGAAAATCCCTAATTTAAACCATAAAAATCCCACTAGAAGCTAAAATCATTAATTAATCAATATAGATCAATGAAATAGGTTAGAAAATAGTTACCCAATCACTTTGCCCTATCCTTCTTGAAAACGAAGCTTATAGAGTTAAAAATGGTGATTTAAAATAAAACCCGTCGTTTTAAACAAGTCACTATTTCAGGCACACGTAACACTCCATGAACGCAGAGGCTTGGCAGGTCCTTGCACTCTACGAATGCAGAGGCTTCATGAAGCTGGCTCGCTTGCACTCCATGATCGCGGTCCCTCTTCCGCGAATGGAGAGGTCTACATGAATTGACCTCCGTGAACGCGGAGGGTAAGCGCCACCTTTACCAAAAACAGTTGCACCAACAAAACACAACCAAATAAAATCAGAGTTGGACCCTCGGAAATTCATTTGGAATCCCATGAGCACAAACCAAACATGAAACCCTACTAGAAACGACGATCTGGACTCAATGGAACCGTTAGAATTCGAATCTAGAACCCTAGTGGTCCCAAACCCGAGAAAGAACATTTAAACTAGTTTCGGACAAAAAATTTAAAATATTCACGGAATCTAAAAAAAATCACAACGAAGGTATTTCTAGTCTTAGTTTCACCACTCGAAACCACTGAAATTGATGGAATTTTGATACAAGCTACCAAACTCTGAATGTTGACCAAAGTCAAACTTATGATCCAAAATGAATAGAAAATGCAAATTTGGACCTAACCGTTTTAACTTCGAATTCAGTTTTGCAAGTTCTCCTAGACCAGATTCGGCATTTCGAAATTGATGGAATCGACAAAATTGGATTTCAATATTCAAAACTCAAAATGACCTCAAAACTCAAAATTTTCAATTTTAAGCCTTTTAAAACTTTCTTTTGAAAGACTCTAACTTTTTACAAGATTTTCAAAGTTCGACTTTTAGATTTATCCAAAAATAATCCAAGGCAACTTTCAGGAAGGGCAAAATGGTAATTAAGTTGAAGATACCAGAAATGACCATCAGGGTCATTACATCATCCACTGTTAAAAACAATGTTCGTCCTCGAACATGAGACAAGGAACATACCTGAAGGCTCAAACAACTGAGCATACCGGGTCGCCAAGGGGTGTATCCCCCCTAAAAATATCCCTTATTTTGAAACGGAAAGAGTATTCAAATAAGAAAATCTTGCGTAATATCCATTTAAATAAATCTCACTATTGGATAACTATGGACTATTGCTTTTACAAGTTATATATTCATTATGATACTCCCCTCTTTGTTTTAAAATAAGTGGTATTTTTAGTTTGGACATATCTAGAAGCTACTTATTTTTAAAAATTAAGATATATTTTTTACTAATTTATCCTTAATTTATATTGTACCATATTAAAAGTGTGAAAAAACTTATAGTGTGATTTGAAATTTCTACTTTTCATCAAATGGCATGCTCTAGATCTACACTCTGAACGTAACACAACATTTGGAACCACAAGTGGACCCAAGCTAACCTTTGTCCAAGCATAAAACAAACAATTCAAACTGAAAAGAAATGCGGGAGCTAATGTCAAGATCTGAAATCAGGTGTTATGACACTTTCCTTTAACCTACCAAGATAAGTCAACCTTAACAAGATATAACACAATAATGCGGAAGATAAATTGAAAGTAACAACCTAAATATATAAGGATAAGCAATAAGGAAAAAGGGGTCCACAATCTAAAAGTGAATCCAAGACTAGTGTCACATGTATAAGTCTCTACTACAACTGATAAAATAAGGAAAATATACAAGTCACATTTGTCTTTAATTCTTAAATAGAACAAAGATGAGTAAGTTAAGTTGAAATGAACTAGGTTATGTGTCATCTAACATTATCTACTCAGCTAACAACAATATTGTTGCTATCTTCTTCTTCTTGTTTTTTTATTGTTGATGATATCATGCTCACACATTGTAACAACTCATTTTTTGAGTCAATTCTTCACAATCTAGTCAAGCTTTCTCAATCAAGGATCTTGGATCTTTTCAATATTTATCTGTCAATCATAGACTACACATATCACTACAGATTTAATTTTTTGAGGAGAAACAAAACTATATATACGTGATCTCATACTCCTATCTTCTAGGATGAAGAATTGAGTTAGGACTCTCTTGTATCCATTTCATAACCTCGTACTGCATGCTATATATGTATGTTGTAGCTATCTATTTCAATGAGTTTGAATAATTTTCAGTCCTCTAATACTTACGTCAACATGGTCAAAAGAAAACAATAAGACCTCTCTATAACTATTATTGTCTATAACAGGAGGAAAATACCATGAAAAATATTTGTTGTGTATTATTGATCATTCTCTATACAAGAAGTATCATAAAAGCTAAGCAAAAAAACCAATCCTATGCTTAGTCCTATTTCTATTAGCTATCTTGTAACAAACATTAGAAAATGTGGAGAAGATTAATACTACATTACTACTGAACTTATCGTAATCCAAAACATGTTTAAGTGCATACTAACATCTATTTTTGGTGGTAAAAAAAAATGAAGAGCTCTGCTTTAATCCATGATAAACCAAATGGGTGGTGACGATGAATAAGGATAAGTGTCTTTTCTTTTTTGATAGTGTGAGCTGGACCAGAAAGAGCCTTGGAAATACATCGGCAAGTTGAGATTATAATGGAATATAGCTTAGAGAAATCAGCACAGCAGGATATTGTTGACGCACAAAGTGAAAATCGAGGTCAACATGCTTAGTATGCTCGTGAAACACTGATTTTTTGGCAATATGTATAGCCGCTTGGCTGTCGGAGTGGAGAGTCACCGGCAATGATGGTGGGACTGAGAGATCATCTAGAAGTCGAACCATCCAAGTGATTTCTGCCATGACTCGATGCATTGAGCGATATCTAGCTTCTGCTGAGGAAAGAGACACCAAAGATTGCTTTTTGGACTTCCATGAAATTGGAGATCTGCCCAGAGTTATGCAAAACCCACTGATTGAGCGACGGGATCACCACATGGTCCCAAATCAGAGTCGCAAAATGCGATTAAGTTGAAAGAAAAGGAAGAAGAAAGGATAAGCCCCAAACTTGGATTAAGCAAGAGATAACAAAGATAGCGAAAAGCTACTCTGAGATGTGGTTGTCGAGGTGATTGCATAAACTGACTTAGGTGTTGCAAAGCAAAAGAGAGGCCATGACAGGTATGGATAAGAAAATTGAGTTTGCCTAAAAGCTGTCTATAAATGGTGGGATTTGGTAAAAGAGAACCAGTAGTGAGTTGAAGCGTGGAATTAGTCGAGAGTGGAAGAAACTGACTTCAAATCAAAACAATTAAATCCAGATAGTAAATTTACTGGAACTTTTTCTAAATTAAAATGATACCTTGAAGTTCTTGGAAAACTTCCATACAAAAAAATAAGACGCTTTTCCTAGATCTTTTATCTGAAATTCTAAATCAAGAAAAGATTTGAGTGTGTTAATTTTGGTTGGGTTATCACCTGTTAATATAATATCATCCACATAAACTACTGATTTCTTGAAGAAAAGGGAATAGTCATTTAGAGAGTCAGAATAACCTTTGAAATTCAGGGTAGCAGTGAGTCTGGCATACCACTGTCTTGAAGCTTGTCGATGCCCATAGGGATTTTTTTAATTTTCGAACATGAAGAGGACTATGAGGCTGCATACCGAGTGTAAATTTCATGTATATCTCTTCTTGCAAACCATCACGCAGGAAAGCATTGTTGATGTCTAATTGAGCAATTTCCCAATTTTTCTTGACCGCCAATGTTAATAAATATCTAACAATAGTTCTCTTCACAACAGGTGAATAGGTTTATGTGAAATCCATGCCTTCCTTTTGTATTTCTCCTGGCACAACTAATTTGGCTTTTAATCATTCAATTGATCCACCTTGATTGTATTTAACTATATAAACCCATTTTGAAGGCAAAGCGTCCTGGGAATATGTGGTAGGCTCATGAATGTAAGAAGTAGAGTTTAAAAGAGACTAATTAGAAGAACAAAGAGTAGGAAATGGTAAAATCATGGGTGAAACTGGTGAGGCAAAACAACTAGGGGTAAGATCTGTTAAAATTATAGAATTAGGCGCATGAGTCACTTCTGGAAAAGAAATAGGTTTTGTAAATGAAGATGATGTTTGATCACTATTTGATAGACTGGAAGGATTAGCAAGAGTTGAATAAGGATTAGAAGGTGTATGCCCAAACAAAAGTTCATGTGGAGTTTTCATTTTAAGAAGCTTCGAAGAGAATCTGTCGATCAAACAAGTAGCTGTTGAGAGGCATTCTCCAGATTAGATTGAAATAAAAGAGTTGTAGACGTTTCAAGCAAATGTTTGTATTTCCTTTCCATTACTATATTTTGTTGAGGAGAACACAATAGGTCTAGTGAATGATTCCCTAGGATGCAAGAAGTTGAGAATTTTGATAATTGCTTCCTAATTTTGATGCACTATCAGATCTAATAACTTTCACCTTTGTATTGAATTGTCTTTCAATCATAGCCAAAAAATATTTCAAAATAGTGAATGCATTTGACTTTGCGATAAGGAGAAAAGTCCATGTTCCTCTGCTATGTTCATCAACTATAGTGAGGAAGTACCTAAACCCATCATGAGTGTGAGACTTATAGGGACCCCAAGTGTCCACATGAATTAGATGAAAAATGTGTTTAGCAGAGATGGGAAAGATAACTTAGCCTGTGGGGAATATCATGCTTGCAAATAATGGAATGAGGATTCCCCTGTGCCAACCTCCATAACATTTTCCATCAAAGATGTGTAGACTCAAATATCATGCTTGGGGAATGAGAAGGATGAAGGTAAAAAGAATGTGTAGAATCAAAGGTTTCAGCATTTGTTCCAGACTCAAATAATAGGAGGATTTTCATGGGAAGATTATGTGGTTTTGACGTGGATTGACCATGATTGAAGTCTAGAATAATTTAATAAAGATTGAGAGAAAAGAGAAAATTGATTAATAGATCGTAGCCTTAAAGCTCGGATACCATAAAGGAATGAAAACAGAAGGAAAATATGATAACAAACATTTGTTGTGTGTTATTGATCATCAATCTCTATACAAGAATTTATAATAAAAGTTAACAGAAAAAAAAATCCTATGCACACCTGTCCTATTTCCATTAGCTGCCTTGTAACAAGCATTAGAAAATGTCGAGAAGATAAATATTACATTACGACTGAACTTATCCTCATTCCAAACGTATAGATACATGAATGAGGGGTGGTCATGAAGGAGTTCAACTTCTTCGAGAGAAATACAATTGATATTGTATCCGTAAGATGATCATATGTTATTTTTTTCATCATAAAGGAGGGTCCACATTTAATCTAACATTATCATCATCCAGAGATAATCAAATATTTTTTTTAATGAAAATAAGCATCTTAGCAATAAAAATATAGATGAACTGCTTGAAGAAGATTTGTGGGGTTGCATTTTTAGGATATAAGGGTGTCAATATTTTTGAAAGAGGACAAAGATGAGAGGAATAATATCACTAATTGTTGGGTAAGCATCTGAAATATCACTCTTATGCACAGGATTTTTTCAGTTTGTTCATGTATTTAGACACGATAACTCCAATAATATGAAAATTCTACTCACTTGGTTATGCCCCAAAAACGTAGACCAAGAAACGGTTTTGCAGCATCTATTAACGGTTGAACTGCATCAACCATTACTCTTTTGAAAGGAAGATCCAAATAGAGAAATTTTGATTTAGTTGTCATGTGTAGAATTTGCAATTCGTTGCTGCAATATCTCATGCATGACATAACCTCAAATTTGTGAGCAGCTATCAGCACATCAAGTAGACCAGTAGGTGTTATAGTTGATAAAGTATTACAATAAATAAACTTCAAGAGGTTCATGGGGGCAACTTTTTCTGCTCAATAAAATTTAAAAAGGCAAGAGATAATTTCTAGAAAACAACAGAAGAAAATATGTATACATGATTTTCCCTAAAAAGGAAAAGGAAGACAAACAAAGAGATGAGCAGGAGATTTTGAAAATATATGTATGGATAATGCTACTAAACTTGCAAACATTATACATGATGTTAAGATAGAACAATCAAAATTTTAAGGCCTATATAATTATAAATTGAGTATTACATGATAGATGTATATGTGCAACGCATGTGCCGAAAGACTAATATATAATAAAAGTTGTTCATTTTATTTTTGTATCTTAAGCCTAATAAATTAGTATGAAAAAAAGTTTTAGGTGATTTGACATTAGGCGCGGCTAACAATATACAATATTGTCATCTTCTTTGTTAACTTCAACGAAGACAATAATTTTCTTCATTGGTGTAAGACCAGAGGCACATAATCCGATATGAAATGAGCTATGAAGAACTTCTTTAAAGTGTTAATTGTAATTACAAGTAACATGAAAATCAAAAGTTCACAATGAAGCCTACAAGGCTGTAAGATTTTCCAAAAACATAGATGTTCAAGATTAGTAAATGTAAGGTACCATAAAAACTAGAGATAAGATTACAAATAAACTATCACTTATTTGAGTTTTATATCTAAACTATTGGGAGTATAAGTTTCACACCTAAACTATCACTTATTAGTTTGAGAAACACACTTCTATCTTTTATTCCACTCTTATCATGGTGTGTGAACTACTCTCTCTTTTATTTTAAAAAGTATGTCGCATCACTCTCCACATGGATAAAATATTTTACTTTGATAAAAAAAAAATTATAGTATTAATTAAAATTAAATAATAAAGTTTATATTTCAAAAAAATATTATAAACTAAAATATAAAATATTTTTCTTACCCCAACCCATTATAAAACTTTTTTAGAAAATTCTTACTTTATCTCCCTCCTTCCCTCCTCCCCCTTCTATGCTAC
>JBCEWC010020954.1:0-10683 GCA_038996855.1 Solanum aculeatissimum
AAGTCCCCAATTCCCTAGAATTTATATGTTATGTGTTTATTTTCCGCGCTTCCGAACCGATGATGAGTGTAATAATGTTATGATGGCTTGATCGAGGACTTTTGGGTTCTCCTTCGCTATGTTACATCTAGGCCCCCTATCCGGGTCGTGACACAAGAGTTTCCAAAATATTTTATGATCCTTCCATGTCAATGCAATAGGAGTATCTCATCTACATGGGCTTGCAAGCAAGCATCAAGACATGTCAATATGGTGCAACCACCCAATATGCTCAAAGAGCCATGGCAAGGGACTATGTGATCACAAGTCATTACATTACATGAACAAGAGTTTCAATCAAGGGTTCCAATGGAATAATAACCATGCACATGCCATGAATGAGATACAAGTACATGGGTAATGGAATCAAGACTTTATTTCACAATTTGAAAGATATTTCATCATAAATCATGTAGAAATCTATGAATAAATCATAATGCAAGTTACCATGATTAATTAAATCATGAAAAGGGACATGCAAGTTGATCAATACGGGTTTCAATGAACATTCATGAATTCAAGCTTAAAATCATGTTTAAATCACTTAAAAACTACAGCACTCAAGGCCCAACACTAATCTACAACATTATTGGAAGAACCCATAACTTTATTGAAAGCTTAAAATTGAATTTAAAGAGCTAGGGTTCTTGGGTCTTCAAGGATGAAAGAGGATCCTTGAATCAAATCCCACATGCCTTAATTGCACCAACAATTTGCAACGTCAAACTTGGTCAAGGTTGTCTTCTCCAAATTCTTCAAGCTTTCTTCAATGGAGGCCAAGAGGGTTTTAGAATTTCCAAAGTGAGTGTAGGAGAGTTTGAATAGATGAATGAGGATTTGGGGATTCATTTAGGGGTTTAGGAGACCTTAGAATACCAAAAAGGGGCTTAAGAGAAAGTTAAATTACGAAATTACCATTAATAAATGGAGCTTTTAACTAGACACAGGGTCACACGGCTGCTACAGTGACCGTGAACTTGTCTCACGGGTCGTGTACCCCTCCCATCAAACGACACTTAGCCAATTCTCAACACGAACTCTCGGAGGACTTTCTGGAACACTTGACGGACCATTTCACGAGCCTTTTGAAGGTTGACGGACCGTCTCACTATCCCATGAGCCTCACCTTAGCCACCAAGACCAACCATAAGCTGTCCAAGCCACTGTCCCACTTGACGGGACAGTTCACAGCTCGTGAAAGTGCTTCACAGACCGTTTGATGGTTCGTGGCCTTTGACTTATCTCATGGGGTGGTTCCAGGCTTCCCCTAGCTAATTGGAACTCCCCACGACACCCCTCACAGACCGTGACAAGTTTCATGGACCATATCCCTGTTCTTGGCCACTTTTCGAAGCCTATCTCCAACGTCTTCCGAATTTCAGGCAGTCCCACTGTTTAGGCCATAACTTTCTCATCCGAACTCCGAATCGAGTGAAACCAGGTTCATTGCGAATCTAACTCAAAGAGATTCAATTAGATATATAGTATCCCACACGGTTCAACCCGCATCAAAAGTTATGTCTA
The DNA here is from genome assembly GCA_038996855.1 of Solanum aculeatissimum. Lineage (NCBI taxonomy): Eukaryota > Viridiplantae > Streptophyta > Magnoliopsida > Solanales > Solanaceae > Solanum > Solanum aculeatissimum. Next base: position 1,564 of record JBCEWC010020954.1, read on the forward strand.
TTCAAAGTACACTGCCCAAACGGCCTCTCTAGGCCACCAAAGGATCCGTTTTGCGTTCGGCCACTTAAACTCAACCCATGGCTACCAAAACTCAACCATGACCAGTAGTACATCATATAAGGCCAACCATAAGGAGGTTTGAAAATTTTCAGGTTGTTACACTTACGCTTAAGTAGATTGGAAAAGATAGGAATATTGCTTCATCATGTCCGACTCCGCCTCCCATGTAGAACTCTCCATATGTTGATTTCTCCAAAGCACTTTAACCGAGGCCACCTCCTTGTTGAAAAGTTATTTTGCTTGTCTATCCAAAATCTCAACCGACACCTTTTCATAAGTCAAGTTCTCTTCCACCTCAACACCTTCTAAAGGCACAATCGAACTAGGATCACCAATTAACTTTCTCAACATTGACACAAGGAATACCGGGTGAATAGAACTCATTTATGAAGGTAAATCCAATCTACAAGCCACATTACCAATCCACTCAACAATCTCATAAGGACCAACATACTAGGGACTTAACTTGCCCTGCTTACCAAAATGCATTACACCCTTCATAGGTGAAACTTTCACACATACCCAATCACCAATGAGAAACTCAAGATCCCTTTTTGTAACATCTGAATAAGACTTTTGATGACTTTGGGCTATTTTCAACCACTCCCTTATCAATTTCACATTTTCCATGGATTCAATCACTAAATCTGATCCTATCAATGCCATCTCACCTAATTCAAACCATCCTACCGGGGATCTACACCTTCTCCCATACAAAGCTTCAAACGATACCATACCAATATTAGCATGAAAACTATTATTGTAGGCAAACTCGATAGGTGGTACATGATTATCCCGATTTCCTTTGAATTCCAACACACAAGTCCTCAATATGTCTTTCAAAGTTTGAAGTATTCTTTCAGCTTGCCCATCGGTTTGAGGATGAAAAGAGGTACTTAGATTCACTTTAGTACCAAGACCTCTTTGAAACAATCTCCAAAAGTGAGAAGTAAATTGGGTACCACGATCCGATATAATAGACATAGGCACATCATGAAATCTAACCAACTCTCAGATATACAACCTTGCATAATCTTCAGTATTGAAAGCAATATTGACTGGCAAGAAATGAGCCAATTTGGCCATTTATCAACAATAACGCAAATAGAATCAAATTGCTTCCGAGTATGGGGCAAACCAACTACAAAATCCATATTCACATCCTCACACTTCCAAGTAGGAATCTCGATATTCTGAACCAAACTACCAAGCCTTTGGTTTTCCACCTTCACTTGTATGACAATTGGGGCACTCAAATACAAACTATGCTATGTATCTCTTCATACCATGCCACCAATACACATCCCTCAAATCCTGATACATCTTAGTGGATCCTGGATGTATAGAATAATAAGAGTTGTGGGCTTCACTCATGACCACCATTATAAGACCATCAATATCTTGAACGCACAACCAATATTGATACTGAAGCATACCATCTCCCCCTTGGGAGAAATCCTCTATCTTCTTTTCGACAACCAACTTCTTTAACTTAACCAAGGATGGGTATATATCTTTCTTTCCTTTGACATCAATTACCACCGAAGACTAAGCTCCATTCTAAACATGGATACCACAATCATTGGAGTCAGCCAGTCTAACACCCAACCTAGCCAAACGATGAACATCTTTTATCAACTCTCTCTTTCTTTCTCCAACATAGGCCACCCTACCCATAGATATCCTACTAATAGTATCGGCTACAATATTTGCCTTGTCGGAATGATATTGGACACTCATGTCATAATCTTTAAAAGTTCCAACCATTGTTTTGCCTCAAATTAAGAAATCTTTGGGTGAATACGTATTCCAAACTCTTATTATGGCTAAAAATATCAACATGGACCCCATTTAAATAGTATCTCCAAATCTTCAAAGAAAACACCACGGCCGCTAATTCAAGATCATGAGTCGGGTAATTTTGTTTATGCACCTTCAATTTCCTTAATGGATAAGCTATTACCTTACCATGTTGCATGAGAACATAACCCAACCCAATTCATGAAGCATCACAATATACCACAAATCCATCTAAGCTATTCGGTAGAGTTAAAACTAGAGCCGAGGTAAGTCGATCCTTCAATGTTTGAAAGCTCTTCTCACACTCATCTAAATATGTAAACTTGACCTTCTTTTGAGTCAACTTAGTTAACGGTGAAGCAATGGATGAAAAACCCTCAACAAACCTCTGATAATGCTCAAATAACTTAAGAAAACTTCGAATATCAAAAAAGTCAATGGTCTAAGACAATTCTTTACGGTTTCAGTCTTCTCTAGATCAACCTTAATATCATCATCGGACACCACATGGCCTAGAAAACCCACTTCACCCAACCAACACTTACTAAACTTGGCAAATAATTTCTTCTCCCGCAAGGTCAGAAAAACCATCCTCAAGTGCTCCTGTTTACTTCAGAGGAGTAAATCAGAATATCATCAATGAAGACAACCACAAAACTATCAAGGAAAGGCTTGAATTTCTGGTTCATAAGATCCATAAACACCGTCGGAGCATTAGTCAACCCAAACAACAATATCATAAACTCGAAGTTCCCATATCTAGTTAGAAAAAGTTATTTTGGGGATGTCACACTCTCTTACCTTCAACTGATGTAACCGGAACAAAGATCAATCTTTGAGAAATGGGTAGCCCCTTGATGTTGATCAAACAAGTAATCAATTCTTGGAAATAAATATTTATTCTTGATGGTAACCTTATTTAATTGTTGATAGTCAATACACATCTAAAGTGACTCATTCTTCTTCCTTACAAATAACACGAGAGCACCCCAAGCTGATATACTTGGTCTAATAAAACCTTTCTCCAATAAGGCCTTCAATTAATCTTTTAACTCCTTTAATTCAGTCGGTGCTACACGATAAGAAGGAATGAAAATAGGCTCAGTATCAGGATAAAGATCTATGCCAAAGTCCACTTCCCTTTCGGGGGGGATGCTGGGAAAATCTTTGGGAAAGACATCCAAAAACTCATTAACCACAGGATTTGACTCAAGAGTAGGTGACTTAGACTCCACATCTCTAACCCTCACAATGTGATAGATGCACCCTTTGGAAATCATTTTCCAAGCTTTGAGATGGGAAATAAACCTACCTTTAAAAGCGGGGTCACTATCCTTCCATTCTAGAATAGGCTCATTGGAAACTAAAACTTAACCTTCCGAGTTCTACAATCAATAGAGGCATAAGAAGCATGCAACTAATCCATTCCAAGAATAATGTCAAAATCAAACATCTCAAGTTTCACAAGATCACAATGAAAGACTTTATGCAAAATCAAAATAGGACAACCTTGATAGACTCTTTGAGCAACAATGGACTTACTCATATGAGTATAAACTGAAAAAGGCTCCCTCAAGATTTCAGGACTCAAACCAAACTTAACAGCCAAAATAGGAGCCACAAAAGATAAATTTGCACCTGGATCAATCAAAGCATAAGCATCAAAATCAATGACTTTTAGTATATGAGTCACCACATTTGGAGTCTCCTCTACTTCTTGTTGAGCATGCAAGGCATAAAACCTGTTGTTCCTTGGAGCACCACCAGCCTGACCCTTTTGTTGGCCATGATTGTGCAGAACCATCTGACCTTTCCTTAGGTTCTTGGGACAATTGGTGACTTTGTGGGTTATATCACCACACCCGTAGCCCTTCAACATACACCCGAGTGATTTCTTCCACACTTGTCACACCAAGGAAGTATTAGCCCACCTCCACCCTGAATCCAAGTAGGAGGCACTCTAGCACTGGAAATATTTGTATTAGTACCTTGACCCTACTGGAAGCGACCACTCCCACCAGACCCTACTGGAAGCGACCACTCCCACCACCACTCCTAAAGTTAGAGAACCCACCATCATAATGGGCTCTCTTACAATCATTCACCTTCCTCTCTTTGAGCTTCTCTCCCACAATTTGTTCAGCATAAGTCATGAGCCTAGAAATGTCCATATCTCGAATAAGCATAGTCGTACAACACTCTTTCACAACCAAATCTGAGATCCCAGAAATAAACTTTTGCATTCTTGCACGGGGGTCAGCAACCAGCATAGGAGCATACTTAGAGAGCTTTGAGAACTTAAGGGCATAGTCCCTCACAGTCATGCCATCTTTCCTGAGATTGATAAATTTTATCATCTTGGCCTCTCTAAGATTAAGAGGGAATAAATGATCCAGAAAAGAAAACTTAAACTCTTTCTAACCAACCCCATTATTAGCAACCTTCTCCATCAACCATTGAGTATACCACACTTGAGCCACACCTTTCAATTAATAAGCAGTTAGTTCAGCATTCTCCTCTAAGGTCACCCCCATAACAATCAACACCTTAGAGAGTTCATCAATAAAATCCTAGTCATCCTTATCAGCCTTTGAACCATAGAACTCTGAAAGATTCATCCGAGTGAAGCCTCTCACCCTAGCAGCCAAAGTCTGGACTTGAGAAGGAGGAATGGCCTACCTAGCCTAGTTATCCATTACTTGAGATAGCATAGCAAAGGTAGTATGAAGCTCATTCAGAGTAATTGCCTCCTCTATGGGATCTTGAGGGACTTGCTCCCTAGCAATAGGGGTTGGTCTTAGTAAGGGAGATTTTCTTGGAGGCATCTTCTAAAAGAGTATCAAGGACATCGTTAGAGTCAAGAAGTCTTAATACACGGTCCATAGCACGAGATAACAAATGAAGAAGTGAAATAATTCCTAAAACACCACCATAACCTCCAACTCATAGGCATGGTACACTTCACATCCATGAATAGGACTCTACACAACGCGACATATTGGACTTTGAGGATCATTTTAAAACCTTAGTGCTCTAATACCAAGCTTGTCACAACCTGAGTCTAGGGCCTAGGAGTGATATGGCGAATGGGAACCCACGAGTTCCCAAAAAAGCCTCAAAGTAATCATATATGCATCATCGGTTCGGAAGTACATATTTAAAAAACTAACACATAGTTCTAGGGAAAAACAGGGCTTTGGACTCAAGCTATGGGGACATCATGAGGATACGGCTTTGCATGAAGTCACATAGCAAATAACACATAAGAACTAAGGGGTGGGTAAGTATGACTCACACTGTGGGATAGAAGGGGCTTAGGACTTTCCACATTTCCATATCACATCAATAATAAAGTCATCATGACATCAATCATCAAGAGATAGCAGTAATCATAGTGTCCATAAGTCATAAACATGGCACATAAAAGGCGTACATAGGGTTTATAAGATGTCCAACAATGTCTCTAAGTTAAGATAGGACGGGGCCCAAGATATGTCCCAGGCTCACCATCAAGATAAACACATAAGTAGCATAGAAAAAAGGTAGATAAAAGGTGGGTCTTGTCCTTGGAGAAAGGGACTCACCACTTGTGATACTCAAAGATCCAAGCTAACCATCACAATGTGGATGAATGTAATCTACGTCCTTACATGGTTAGATCATATAGGCAAAAGAGTATGTGTTAGTACTTTTGAATGTACTAAGTGTGCGGGCATACAATGCTTATGAACTTAATAAACCTACATTTTCAATGTTAGATGACAAGGACATATATATATAGAAAGAAGTATATAGGAAATAACATAATATTAATATGCCATGAAATCCATGATGCATGAATTCCATATTACTTAAACATACGGGGATGTGACCTCAACCGACATGCAAGACCAAGCAAGTTATTATTTGGAATCCCAATGTACACCCTACACAGGAGAAAAGGGTAGGCTACTTGTCAAAGGTAGCCCCCATCCCTCAAAGAGGGGAATAAACCATCCCTCAAAGAGAAGAATAACAAGTACCTATGTTTGGCAACATAGTTATAGGACTTGAGGAACGCATCTCACCCAAGACCGCTCGGTGCTAAGTCAACATCCCACAAGAAATATATATACATATAAATGCTTAAAACCAATGCAAAAGTCCTTTTAAGACATTATATCTCATACTTAGGCTCAAAAGCCAAACCATCTCTCATAATCATGCATACTTGGGCTAAAAATCCAAATTGTATTTCAAGTAATAATTTTAAGTGTAGGAATAGCCCCTTCAAACATATACAAGATGGTGTAAACACCCAAGGTTTCTCAAAGGTCAAGTCAAGGACATTATGTGATCACATGTCATGTAATAACCATATAGTCAAAATCATAATTGGGTCATAACCCATATCAAAATCTCAAGGAAAATCAAGTTTCATGCATGCATATGCCATGAGGAATGAGAGAATAACATAGGCAATAGAGATTCATATTTAAAATAGCATAAAAAGAGAAATTCATACTCAAATCATAAGGAAACCCATAATTAAAACATGATTTAGACTACCCATGTATTGATTCAAGGATAAAAGGGACATGTACATTTAAACCTTTAAAAAATCAATACAATTCAAGGAATGGTTTGAACACCCGATTCATAAGGTCCATAAACACCGCCGGAGCATTATTCAACCCAAACGACAACACCATAAATTCAAAATGACCATAACGAGTCTGAAAGGACACCTTGGGAATATCACACTCCCTTACCTTCAATTGGTGATAAACCGAACGAAGATTTATTTTGGAACAGTGAGTTGCTCCTTGAAGTTGGTCAAACAAATCATCAATCCTAGGCAACGGGTACCTATTCTTAATGGTAGCCTTGTTAAATTGCCGATAATCAATACACATTTGGAGAGACCCATCCTTCTTTCTCACAAACAACACGGGAGCACTCCAAGGTGAAATACTAGGCCTAATATAACCCTTTTCTAGCAAATCTTTCAATTGATCCTTCAACTCTTTCAGTTCCATCGGAGCCATACTATAAGGAGGAATAGAGATAGGTTGAGTATCTTAAAGGAGGTCTATGCCAAAATCTATTTCTCTATCAGGAGGGATACTGGGCAAATCCTCAGGAAACACATCAAAAAACTCATTAACCACCGGAACTGGTTCAAGCTTAGGTAGCTCACCCTCCACCTCTCTAACCCGCATAATATGATAAATGTACCCTATACAAATCATCTTTTAGGCTTTGAGGTAGAAAATAAACTAACCCTTAATCACGGAATCACTACCCTTCCATTCCAACACGGGTTCATTAGGGACTTGAAATTTAACTTGCCTAGTCCTACAATCAACCGAGGAATACGATGCATGCAACCAATCCATCCCAAGAATAATATCAAAATCATACATCTTAAGTTCTACAAGGTCACCCGGGGAACACTTTATGCAACACAGAGATCGGACAACCCCGATAAACCTTTTGGGAAATAATAGACTCACCCACAGGAGTATACACCGAATAAGGTTTCCTTAGAGCTTCGGGACTCAAACCAAATTTAACATCCAACAAAGGAGCCACAAACGATAAATTTGCACTCGAATCAAGTAAATCATAAGCATCAAAATCAAAGAGTTTTAACATACTAGTCACGACGTCCGGAGCTTCCTCCACCTCTTATCGGGCATAAAGAGCATAGAACCGATTGTTCCTAGGAGCACCACCAATCAGAGCTTTCGACGGCCCTTAACCACCAGGAGCTACTTGATCCTTCTTGGCACCCCTTGGACATTTGGAAATTTTATGGTCCAAACCCCTAGATCCAAAGCAAGCACTCGAAACCTTCCTACAATCACCCAAATGATGTTTCCCACATTGACTACAAAGAGGAATTTGGGGACCACCCCCAACTTGTGCCTTAGGAGGAGGCACTCTTGGATTAGCAACCCTCATATTAGAACCTTGGCCTTGATGGAATCGGCCAAAACCACCACCACTTTTTGAGTTGGAGAACCCACCATCAAATCGGGCCCTCTTAGCTTCATTAACCCTTCTCTCCTTAAGCTTTTTGCCTTCAATTTGCTTTCCATATGTCATGAGCCTAGAGATGTCCATGTCATAGATGAGCACAGCAGTCCGACACTCCTTCACCACCAAATCTGAAACACCCGAAATAAACTTGTACATTCTTGCACGGGGATCAGATACAAACATTGGAGCATACTTGGAGAGCTTAGTAAATTTGAGATCATAGTCCCTCACGGTCATACCACCCTACCAAAGATTGATGAACTCGGTCATTTTGGCCTCTCTAAGCTCAAGAGGGAAGAAACGGTCAAGGAAGGCCATTTTGAACTCTTTCCACCCAACCTTGACTTCCGCAACATGTTCAACCAACCATTGGCCATACCAAACTTGGGCCACTTCTTCCAATTGATATGCGGCCAACTCGAATTTCTCTTCTGAACTCACCCCCACTATTGTCAACACCTTAGTGAGGTCATCAATGAACTCTTGAGCATCTTCATCCACCTTTGAACCAAAGAACTCCGGAGGGTTCATCCGGGTGAAATCCCTCACCCTAGAAACCGGAGTACCAATATTCACGGGATTGATTGGCCGGGCTTGGTTAGCCACAGCTTGGGCCAACATGGACACCACATTTCTAAACTCAGCATGAGATACTTGTTCCTCTACCAGTGCCCGAGGGGCTTGTTCCTCAAATTCAGGAGCTTAACGGGGGAAAGGAGCTCTTCTAGGAGGCATGTTCTGAAAGAGCGACAAGAACAAAGAGTTTAGGGAATCTCATAAATAGTACAAGGTACGACATAAAGGACAATAAAGTGACAAGTTCCTAAAATGTTGTCATTGCCTCTCACTCATAGGTATGGCGCGCATCACACCCATGAACAAGACTCTAATCGACGTGGCATGTTAGACTCCGAGGATCATTTACAAACTTAGGGCTCTGATACTATCTTTGTCATGACCCAGATAGGGGCCTAGATGTGACATGGCGTAGGATAACCTGAAAGTCCTCGATCAAGACATTATAGCATCATTACACACATTATCGGTTCAAAAGCGCGAAAAGTAAACACATAACACATAATACTAGGGGAAACAGGGCTTTGGTCTCAAGCTATGGGATGTTGCCGGGGATGGGATGAGCATGAATCACATAGCACACAACAAGTATTTCTAAGGGGTGGGTAAGTAGGATTCAAGCTATGGGGGCATTCGGGGTTAGGGGACTTTCCACATAAG
>JBCEWC010020955.1:0-10683 GCA_038996855.1 Solanum aculeatissimum
GACGCTTGATTCTATTGTGAAGACTTGTAGTGGTGAGCCCTATTGTTCAAGGGCAATAGCCACCATCTATCTACATTTATTTTATGTATTTACTTTCTTGACTTGAGGGCAAGCCTCAAAGCTTGTCGAGGCCCTGATCCTCTATGTAGAGGTATGTTTTGGATAAAATTTTACTCTTGTACATTTGATTTATATGCTGGATATTTGTTTATGTATTATGATACTATGTTCCACTTAATCTATGGTTATGTTTCTCATGTTATGGAATTGGCTTACGTTATCATGTTAATATTAAGGCATGAATGTTGAGTATGATGTATGACTATGTGCTATGTGCAAGCATGTTCCTCCCATTCCCGAATTGTCCCCACAGCTTGATTCACAAGCCCCTAAACCCTTAGAGCTTATATTCTACATGCTTTAGCTTCCGCGTTTCTGAACCGATGATGAGTGTAATAGTGCTATGATGGCTTGATCGAGGTTCTTCGGGACCTCTTTCGCCATGTCACATCTAGGCCCCCTATCCGAGTTGTGACATATAAGCAGCTACCTCGCGAATAATCCAAAAGCACAATCCTATAAGTTAGAAAACTAACAAGGAGGACCAGACTCAAAACCTACAAAAATGTAGCAAGAGATGAGAACCAAACAATGGGGTACTTAGAAAATGGAAACAAACCTAAGGTAAAGTAATGAAGAAAGCAGGAAACTCCTTAACACCCAACCATATACCTTTGAACTACAAACTTGCACTAGAAAAGTCCAGGAACAATACAATATACAATCACAGAAATTTAGATCAACCCATCACATGGCATTATATCGAAATTTATACATATATATCCAACTGGTACTCAACTCAAATGATACAATAGATATCCAATCTCATAAGCAAATCATAAAATAACATCAAAGCAAGAATGGCATAAGACGGAGTGAATGTCATAAGATTAAACTAATGCAATTTAATGTCAAATAATCATGATGGATGTTTGCCCTATGATACACATTTGATGATCATGTAAGAATGGAACCCATTGGGGCCTCACATGGATCAAGTATCAGCTTGAAATATTTTCCATCGGTATTTACTTTATACCTAGATAGAATCATTTTTCTTTGACTTTTCATTTATTTACTTTCTTTCTTCTTTTTTAACCGGAACCATTTTCCTTCAGCTTTTAATTATCTATTGATCATCAAGCAAGCACATAATAATAGCACAATAATCATGTTCATGGAGATAGAATATGCAAGATGTCCATATGAATCATGTATTTCAACAATAAAAACCGAGTAACTCAACACCATAAATGTCACAAAATCATCAATATCTCGATATAATCACAGTCTCATTAACATACATATCTCAAAAAAAGTACCATCTTGATATCAATATTAAATGATTCCCAAGTTCATATATATTACGCATCCATAATTAATTCTCAAGTCAAGATATCTCCATATGAATAATTACTCAATCTGAAATATCATAATCAAAGCCTATGTTGATCTAACTCTACCCCAAAGTACTCAATATCATACACATAGGAGCATATGAGATTCAATCATACTTAACAAAAACTTATAAGTTCACTTGCCATAGAAAAGTCTCGAATCAAGTCAAATTCAAAGTTTTTCCCTTTCTACCATACTCCGAATCACAAAAATTTATACAAGTATAGCATCACAATTACATAATGAATCTGATGACACTAAAATCAATCAATTTGAATAAAAATGGCAAAATGGTCAAACATTATCATGCCAAAAAATAGGCAGAATCTTAAAATTAATATATAAAAACATTCTCCAAGTAATAAGAAATTCAATGGAGAAATTCATTTCAAAAATGAAGCTAATGTGAGCTCAAAATTATCAATTTAGTATTTGAAATCAATATATGAAAATCTCCAAATTCCACCATTAAAACCCAAATTATAAGTTAAAAATACAATTTAATCAACTTCACAGTATCTTATGGTATCTCAACATTCATAGCTTTGAATATCACAAAATAACTCCTAATAGAAAAACCCTTGACAGGAAATCATGCACTTAAACTCATTGGATGATAATTCTAATCATATCTCATGCATAATAGGAATATTATGAAATACCATAAGAAATCAACCATTAATCTTAGAAAAACTTGTAGAAAAGGTTTTAGAGCTCCATGGATGAAAGACCAACATACCTTAAACATGAAATTGTTTGAAGGAAACTTGAGGAAAATTTGGTGGATTGACTTGTATGCTTAAAATCCAAAGAGAGTCTTGAAAAATCTAGAATTTGGATGAGTGATATGGTTAGGAATTGAGAGGATTTTGGGAGAGTTTTTTTTATGAAGATTAGATCTAATATGGTTGCGCAATGAAGGATTTCCGTCTATATATGTATTGGATTATTAAACAATTGCCCTCAACTAAAACAAAGAATGTTTGAATAAGTTTGACCTATGGTGAACCATGTCTATGATGCGGACTTGTCGTGGACCCTTTCTGTTTTGTGCATTTCATGCAAAAAATTATTTTCTAACACAAGAAATCTATACATTGTAGATGACCATTTTCCTAAATAAAATCCTCCTGAACAAGAATATGAAGGCAGATTTACGAAATAATATATATATTTTAAGATATTAAAGAAATACATTATAGGGTCTTTCCGAGCTACATTGCTAGAACTCGAGAAAGATCGTTTAAACTAGTTTAGGACTCAAATATTCAAAATAAATAAGGAATCTCTAGAAATTGCAATGAATTTATCTCTAGCGTTAGTTTCACCATGCGAAACCACTGGAACTATAGAATTTTGATTTGAGCCTCCGAACTCCGAAAGATGACCAATGTCAAACTATGATCCAAAATGAACTAAAAATGCAACTTTAGGCCTAAAATATCTATTTTAACTCCAATTTTAGTTCAATAAGTTTTTTCAGACTACAGTCGACATTCTGGAACTAATGGAATTGACAGAATTGCAATCTGATACTCGAAACTCAAAAAGATCAGAAAACTCAAAATTTTCAACTTTAAGCCTTTAAAAATGTTTCTTTTGTAAAACTACATATTTTTACAAGGTTTTCAAAATTTTACTTTTAGACTTAACCAAAAGTGACCCAAGTCAACTTTTGAGAAGGACAAAATAGTAATTTTATTGAAAATACCAAAAATGACCTTCGAGGTCATTACATCGTTGTTCCTCCCCAAGTACCTACACTTTCCACTAGAGTGAGGTACTTTATAAGTATGCACTCTCTGTAGTTTCATGGTTACAAGACCGAGGATAACCCCATAAACTTTTTTTATTAAGCCTATCGGATTGTAGTGGTCATAGGAATCCCTTAGGAAGAGAAAGTCGAGTTGGTGGCCTACCAGCTCAATGGGGTAGCTAAAATATGGTTTGAGAAATGGATGGATGAGAGGAGTTAAGAAGCAGTTCTTATCAGATTGGAAGAGTTTAAGTTTGCCTTTTTTGATCGGTTCTTCCCGATTGAGCTAAGGGGGGCTAAGGTATAAGAGTTTTTCAACCTGAATCAAGTGTCAATGAGTGTGAGGGAGTATGCCCTCAAAATTTACTAAGTTTTCCAAGTATGATCCCTTCATGGTTGTAGGTCCAAGGTCCCATATAAGTAAGTTTATCTCTGACATCTCTTACTTGGTATCCAAAAAGTGTATGATGGCCATTCTAGTGAAGGAGATGGATATCTCCAGACTGATGACTTATGCGGAGCAATAGAGGAAGAGAAGCTAAGAGAATGGGAAAGTGAGTCCAAAATGGCTCGAGTAGACGGTGGGGGTTATTCTCACCAAAAGGGTAGAGGTCACAAGTTCTAAAGTGGACAAAAGCAAGGTTTACAAGAGTCTACCGACACTCCTTCTCCTTGGACCACTAAGAATAGAGTAGTTGCTCCTAATCCCCAAAGCTTAAGTTTCCTCAAGTGAGGAAGGCTCCACAAGGGAGAGGCCTTGTCGGTTCAAATACTTGCTTCAAATATGGGAAGCTCAGACATCACGCCAAGGATTATAGAACCAAGGGTGTAAAGCCCTAAGGCCAAGGTGGGAAAGTTCAAGGTTCCCAAATGACCAATCAGTTCTATGCTCTCCATGGTCGCCAAGAGATTGAAGAGGCTCCGGATGTTATCACCGGTATGTTGAGAGTTGTTTTTTATTTTTATGTATATGTCTTATTAGATCCAGGGGCTAATTTGTCTTTGGTAACCCCATTCCTTTCTAATAAATTTTATATATGTCCCGAAGTCCTTCATGAGCCCTATGAAATAAGTAACCCCGTAGGAGAGTCCATTGTTGCCAAGAGTGTCTATAGAAATTATCTTTTTTCAATTTTTCATAAAGTGGTCTCTTGTGATCTAGTTGAGCTTTCCATAATAGACTTAGATGTGATTCTTAGGATGGATTTGTTGCATGTCTCTTATGCCTCTATCGATTATAGAACCTGTAGGGTCAAGTTCCAATTCCCAAGTGATCTTATTCTTGAGTAAGAGTCTTCATGTAGGGGTCGGTTCATTTCATTCCTAAAAGCCCACAAACTGATTTTCAAAGGGTGAATCTACCATCTAGTAACAGTCAAAGGTGTTACCTCTAAAGTTCCTTCGTTTGAGTTGGTCCCTATTGTAAATGAGTTTCCTAATATCTTTCTAGATGATCTATCGGGTGTTCCTCCCAAAAGGGAAATAGACTTTAGAATAGATGTCCTACCCGACACTCAATCTATCTCAATCCCTCCATATAGAATGGCTCCCACAGAGTTAAAAGAATTAAAGAAGAAATTGAAGGACTTGTTTGAAAAGGGTTTCATTAGGCCTAGTCAGTCTCCATGTGGTGCCCCAATTTTGTTTGTGAGGAATAAGGATGGCTCACTCTATATGTGTATAGATTACTTGCAACTCAACAAGATCATCACCAAGAATAAATACCCACTCCCCTGAATAGATGATTTGTTTGATCAATTGCAAGGGGCTACACACTTCTCCAAGGTTGACTTGAGATCCAGGTATGGCCAATTGAGGGTGACAGAAAGTGATATTCCTAAGACATCATTTAGAACTAGGTATGGTCACTTTGTGTTTGTGGTAATGTCATTTCATAAATGACCCAGCTACATTTATGGACCTTATGAATAGGGTGTTCAAGCCCTACCTTGACATGTTTGTAGTGATATTTATTGATGACATTCTTATTTACTCCTGAAGTAAAGAAAAGGACATGGAGCACTTGAGGGTGGTATTGCAAACCCTAAGAGAGCAAAGGCTTTATGTAAAATTTGGCATGTTCGAGTTTTGGCTGAGTGAGATTGCCTTCCTTGGGGATGTGGTATCAAGTAATGGTATCAAAGTTGATCCTAAGAAGAAAAAAGAGGTGAGGAATAGTCCAAGTCCATTGACTCCTATGGACATAAGGAGTTTCTTGGGCCTAGTGAGTATTATAGAAGGTTTGTGCAAGATTTCTCTACTATTTATCCCCACTTACCTAGTTGACTCAAAAGAAGGCTATGTTTGTGTGGATGGATTTATTGAGAAAAGCTTTCATACTTTGAAGGATTGACCAACATTGGCTCCAATATTGACATTGCTAAAAGTAAATGATGGGTTCTCTATTATTACGATGCATCAAGGATTCGGTTAGGGTGTGTGATAATGCAATATGGTAAGATGATTGCTTATGCTTCAAGGAAATTGAAGGTACATGAGAAGAACTACCCCATACATAATCTTGTGGCGGTAGTGTTTGCCTTGAAGATTTGGCAACATTACTTGTATGGAGTTCACGTGGATGTCTTCACCAACCACAAAATCCTCCAACATGTGTTGACCTAAATGGATCTCAACTTGAGACAATGAAGGTGGTTAGAGCTACTCAAAGATTATATTATGAGCATGAAGTATCACCTGAGAATAGCCAATGTGGAAGCCGACATCCATATTAGAATTTTCATTGGTAATATGTCCTTCATTGAAGATTATGGAAAAACGGAATTGGCCAAAGATGTCCATAGGTTTGCTAGATTGGGATAAAGTTAAATGAGTTCGAAAGTGGTGGTGCAATGGTACTTCATGGGTACGAATCTTATTTGATTAAGGAGGTTAAGTCTAAGAAAGACCTTGATCCTACTTGGTTGAGTTAAAAGCCTATGTGAAAGAAGGAAAGATAAAAGTTTTCTTACTAGGGGATGATGGTGCACTCCGATATTAAGGAACGTTGTGTATACCTAATGATGGTGAATTAAGGAAGATAATATTACAAGAGGCTAATAACTCTACGTAATCTATTTACCCTGGCACTACAAAGATGTATGGAGACTTGAGAGATATCTATTGGTGGAATGGAATGAAGAAGGACATTGCCCAATTTGTGTCCTAGTGTGCCACTTGCTAACAAGTCAAAATAGAATATCAAAGGTCGGGTGGCCTATTCCAAGAAATTAACATCCCTACTTTTAAGTGGGAAAAAATCAACGTGGACTTTGTAATAAGATTTCCAAAGACTAAAAAGCATTTTGACTCTATATGGGTGATATTGAATAGCATGATGAAGTCAACTCACTTCTACCGGTTAAAACCACATTTAGTGCCAAAGATTATGCTCATTTGTATATCTGAGAAATGGTGAGGTTGCATGGGATTCCATTATCTATAGTATCGGATCGTGGTGCTCAATTTACCTCTAATTTTTGGAGATCTTTCCAAAAGGGACTCAGTATAAAGGTGAAGTTGAGTACCACTTTTCATCCCTAAACCGACAGACAAGCCAAGAGGACCATTTGCACTTTGGAAGATATATTGAGATCTTGTGTGTTGGAAATAAAAGGGATTTGGGATGAGTATGTACCACTTATCAAGTTTTCCTTCAATAATACTTATCGTGCAAGCATTAGGATGGCACCATTTGAGGTGTTGTATGGTAGATAGTATAGATCACCCATTGGGTGGTTCAAAGTCAGTGAGGTGGCATTTCTAGAACCGAACCTAGTCATGAATGCTATGGAGAAAATTAAAAGCATAAGGGAAAAGTTGTAAATGGCCCAAAGCTAGAAAAAGTCCAACTCCGATGTAAGGAGGAGTGATCTTGAATTCTAAATCGGTGTCTCCTATGAAAGGTGTGCCCCGATTTGGTATAAAGGGGAAATTGATCCCTAGATATGTAGGGCCCTTCAAAGTGGTGAGAAGAGTGGGAAAGGTGGCATATGAGTTAGACAAACCTAATGAGATGCATTTGATCCATTCGATTTTTAATTTGTCGATGTTGAGGGAGTTCATAGGTGATCCAAACACTATAGTTCCTTTGCATGATGTGAACATTGGAGTGGACTTGAGTTATTAAAAAGTACTAGTTGAGATTATAGACCGGCAAGTGAAAAGGCTAAGGAACAAAGAAGTTGCATCTGTCAGAGTGCTTTGGAGAAATCAACAAGTTGAGGATGCTACATGGGAAGCGGAAGCGGATATGATAAAGCTCTACCCGTATCTATTCCACTCTGCTCAAGCCTAAGGTATTAAGATATTCTTTCATAAAAATGAATTCCTTGCATTTTTGGTTTGCATGATGCATACACATAATTTTATTATTATAGATTGTTTTGAGACATGTTTTGAATGTAAACATTGAAAATTTTATGAAATGATGTTTAACATCTATTTTTGTATGCATACTGGGTTATTAGTTGGTGATTTACTCGTTAGTGTATTCCTTTAGGTACATTTGAGGAAGAATGTTCTCAAGGGGGAGATATTGTAATGATCGCTAGTTTAAGAGCCTAAGAGTGGAGAAAGGTTGGTCAGAAAATTACTTTGGGTCATGTTCATGAGGCCTATGTATGGCCCATAGGTAGGATTACGGCATGTAGGTCAATCCTTAAACATGAACTTCAGGAAAAGAAAAAAGTTTCCAAGTGTGGGGATAACCCACGTACCCAATGATGGCCGATAAAAATATTGACAGATCATATGAAGGGTCATAGATGAGAGTGTCAAACATGAAGAAAATTTAGATTTTGCTAAAAAGTGACCTACGATTAACAGGATGGTCCATAGACCGTTATACGACCTCGTAGATACCCTTCGTAGATAGGGCCCAGCAAAGTAAGGGAATTGGGTATGTACGGAAGAACTCCACGAGTCAAACCACGAGTTGTAATTCAAAGGATGGCCTGTAGAAGATTGTCTCGTGGTTTAGGTTGGCAAAATAGTTTCTAGAGTTTTGAAAAGATTAACAGGATGGACAGGACTACAATCTGTGGTTCAAACCACGACCCATAATTGAGCTTTTGTAGATTCATTTCGGCTGTTTTAATAAGGGGAAAATTTATCATTTCTGTAATTTCTATTCCTATATTATGTCATTTTGGGATTAAAAGGGCCCAAAATCAGACCATAAACCCTAAGAAACTCCCATTCCCTTTGTTCTTCCATATTCCCAAAATCCCTAAGGCATTATTCTCTCTAGAAG
Source organism: Solanum aculeatissimum (assembly GCA_038996855.1). Classification (NCBI taxonomy): domain Eukaryota; kingdom Viridiplantae; phylum Streptophyta; class Magnoliopsida; order Solanales; family Solanaceae; genus Solanum; species Solanum aculeatissimum. The sequence goes on from JBCEWC010020955.1 coordinate 8,469, forward strand.
GCAGGGCAAAAATGGCTACAGTTCCAAGGTTCTTCTTAAAGACTTAAAGTTTGATCCTCCCATGCTAACCAAGGTATGTGAGTTTGATTTTTAGGTCTTCTTTCACCTACAAAGTCCTTCATAATGCATTTTATATTTTCTTTAAGTTCCTTCAAGTTCATATGCATGCTAATGATGATTTTACAATACTTTATGTTATTAAATGATTTCCATGATATCTTATGAGGTTTTACAAAATATGTTAATGATGAAGTGTGGCCTGTTTTACACGTTCTAAATGAGTATATCTTCATGATTTATGAATGGTCTTATGATTTATGATTGTTCCAACTTAAAAGCTTAGCCCATTTTGTTTCAAGTGAAGATTTGCAATATTTATGATGATGATTAGGGAACTAAAGATGAGTGTTAAAGTTATGATTTGTCAAAGATATAAGAGTGTTGACAATTGCCCTAAAAGACTTTAAGAAGGTCCCCAAGACGAAAGGACAATACTCACTTGGTGGTTCCTAAGTTCTAGCTACTTTTATGATTTGCTACTTATGATTCAAAGCGTCATAATTTGACTAAGCTATATTTTAAACTTTCTGTGGGTGACTTAGCACTGAATGAGATATTGTGGTGGGGTTCGGTAAGGGAACCCTAGAAGAAAACTCTTTCCCTATTAGTTATGTGCCACAATAAGAGCCCTTGTAAGCTAGGCTAGTGGATCCATATAGGCCATTTATTTATTTAAAGATGCATGCGAAGTGACAGAATTTCACTCGATAAATGGTCTCCCTGTGCCAGCGTAGGGGGTTATGCTGGATTCCATGTAGTAACTCACATGGTCTTAAATGTTGGTTAAGGTCCATTCCTAGGAGTTTATGATTTTACGATATGATTTTATTACATGTGATGTTTTATGCATTGATCCTTTTTCATATTGAGCGATATTGCTTGTGTATGCTTAAACTCATATTTATGCTACTTTACCGCCTAGGTACACATACATGTTTTATTTATGAATGATGACATTACAATTTTTATGTTTGCAATTGCATCTCACTTACATAGTAAATTCCAATATACTAACGCATATTTTGCTTTCATGATTTAACCATGTATGGACAGGTACTCCTCCACCGGCTCTTGGCTAGTTTTATGGCATCCAAGACTAGTACTTTTATTATGGTGAGCCCTGAGTTTGGGACTCTACCATTTTCTATTGTACCTTGTATTTTCTTTTAAGATATTGAAGTATATGTTAACCTGTTGAGGCTTTTATTTTTTATGTTGTTAAATATTGGAGTCTTTTCTATTTGATGGAAACCGACGTTACCTGTTCCAAACATCTGTTTTTTAGTTGGTGTTTTGTAACAACCCGAAAAATTTCAAAATCTCCATATATTTTGCCTTATATGATGTACTACCATTCATGGTTGAGTTTTGGTAGCCACGGGTTGAGTTTAAGTGGCCGAATGCAAAATGGGCTAGTTGGTGGCCTAGATGGATAGTTTTGGCAGTGTACTTCAAACAGTCTCAACTTTTGATGTGGGATGAACCACGTGGTCTGTTACATATCAAATTGAATCTCTTTGAGTTAGATTCGCAACGCAACTAATTTCACTCAATTTGGAGTTCGGATGGGAGAGATATGGCCCAAACGGTGAAACTATCTGAAATTCGGAAGACATTGGAGATAGGCGCATAAAAGTAGCTAAGGGCAGGGACACGGACCTTGAAACTTTGTACGGTCCGTGTGGGATGTCTTCAAGTGTTCCAGTGAGCTAGGGGTATCCTGGAACCACCCCTAAGACAAGTGTAGGACCATGAGACCTTGAACAGCTCGTTTGAGCCCAAACGGTCCGTGTACTATCCCGTTAAGTGGGACAGTAGCTAGGACAAGACATGTACAAGGCTGGGAGGCTAAGGTTGGTCACACGGAACCCTAACACGGCCAGTCAACCTCCAAACGGTCCATCAAAATGCTCGTCAAGTGTTACAAAAAGTCCTCCAAGAGTTCGCGTTGGAAATTTGGTTAAGGGAGGTTTGACGGAAGGGGAGACGGCCAGTGTGCCATTTGAAGGTACTGTAATAACCGTCTGGCACTGTGTCCAGTTAAAAGCTCTGTTTTATTTATGGTATTTTCGTGATTAAACATTTCCTTAAGCCCTTTTTTGGTACCCTAAGGTCTCCTAAACCCCTAAAACATTCCCCAAACCCTCATTCATCC
>JBCEWC010020956.1:0-10683 GCA_038996855.1 Solanum aculeatissimum
ATTTCAAAATGGATTGAAGAGTGTTAGAATGGATGAAAAGGGTTTAGGGTTAGGTTTAGGGGGTTTAGGGGACCTTAAAAAGCCTAAAAGGGGCATAGGATTTAATTAAATTATCAATTAACCATCAATGAAATGGACTAATTAACTGAAACAGTGTCACACAGAAGGGCTACAGTGCCCCTCAACTAATACACGGTCGGTGTACTGGACCGTGAGGCTACACTTGGCCTCGACTTCAACTCGAACTCTGGGGGGGACTTTTTGGATCACTTCACGGGGGGTCTCATGGACCGTGCAGCTGCACACAGACCGTGTACTGATCCGTGGAGCATCACTTGGTATGGAGTCCAGCCTCGAAACCTTTCCAAGTTTCTGCCCCACTTCACGGGACCCCTCACGGGCCGTAAAGTGTCTCACGAACCGTGGGGTGGTCCGTGGGACTTGTGTTGGCCCTTGGATGGGGTACTAACCACCAGGAGCTCACTGGACCATCACACGAGCACCCCCATGGACCGTGGACCCTCACACGGTCTGTGTTCCAGCCTTAGCCTATTGTTTGAACCTTATTTCTGACGTCCTTCCAATTTCGGGTAGTCTCACTATTTTAGTCATAACTTTCACATACGAACTCTAAATTGAGTGAAACTAGTTGCGTTATGAATATAACTCAAAGAGCTTTAATTTGATATGTAGTATCCTACATATTTCATCCCATACAAAAAGTTATGATCTTTCAAATTGCACTGCCCAAATGGCTTCACAGTCTTACCAAATGGTCCATTTTGAATTCGGCCTCTTAAATTCAACCCATGGCGATCAAAACTCAACCACGACTAGTTTAACACCAACCTTAACCAATCATTATGAAGTTTGAAAATTTTCAGATCGTTACAATATCAAATTCTTTTGTATGCCCGTATTATATTTTTGTTGGAGATGCTATGACCATATCATGCTTTGACTATGACTATGCTTATGTTATAATGATATGTTTAATGGAAATGTGCTTATATGGAAAGTCCCAAGTCCCTCCATGCCCCCATAGCATGAGTCTTACATACCCGCCCTATAGAATATATTTGTTATATGCTATGTGATTCATGCAAATCTCCCTTCCCATGACATCCCCATAGCTTGAGTCCAAAGTCCCGTAATCCCTTAGAATTATGTGTTTCCTATTTAACCGCACTTCCAAACCAATGATGTGTAAATCAATGCTAAGATGGCTTGTTTGAGGGCTCTTGGGTTCTCATTCGCCATGTTACATCTAAGCCATACTCCCAGGTTGTGACAAAGATGGTATCAAAGCACCAGGTTTATAAATGGTCCTCGAATCTGACATGCCATGTCAAGTAGAGTATTATTCATGGGTGTGATGCACGTCATACCTATGAGTAAGAGGCTATGGCGACATTTTAAAAATTATCTCACTTCATTGCCTCTTATGTTGTGCTATGAACTATTTTATAAGGCTTCCTGAATTTTTGGTGTTCTTGTCGCTATTTCAAAAGATGCCTTCACGAAGAGCCCCTCTCCCTAGGCAGGCCCCTATTATGAGGAACAAGCCCCTCAAGAGCGTATGAGGGAGCAAGTGGCTCATGCCAAATTTTGATATGTTGTTGCTATGTTGGCTCAAGTGGTTACCAATCAAGCTCTGTCAGCTAATCCTACTCTTGGTCACACCTCAGCCTCTAGGGTGAGAGACTTCACTCAGATGAATCCTCTAGAGTTTTTTGGTTCAAAAGCTGATGAGGATGCCTAAGACTTTGTTGATGAGCTCACCAAAGTGTTGAATGTTATTGGTATGAGTTCTGAGGAGAAAGCTGAACTGGCTACTTATCAGTTGAAAGATGTGTCCTAGGTGTGGTACAATTAGTGGTTGGCTTAGAGGGTTGTTGATGATAAGGTTGATTGGGAAGAATTCAAGTTTGTTTTTCTAGACCATTTCTTTCCTTTTGAACTTAGGGAGGCCAAGATGACCGAATTCATTAACCTCTGGCAAGGTGGCATAACTGTGAGAGACTATTCTCAAAGCTCTCAAAGTATGCTCCCATGCTAGTGGTTAACCCCCGTGCAAAGATGCACAAGTTTATTTTTGGGGTCTCTGATTTGGTAGTGAAGGAATATTACACCACTATGCTTATTCGGGATATGGATATTTCCAGGCTTATGACTTATGCTGAACAGATTGATGGGGAGAAACTCAAGGAGATGAGGGCAAATGATTTTAAAAGGGCTCGGTATGATAGTGGGTTCTCTAACTCTAGGAGTGATGGGGGGAATGTCCGCTTCTATCAGGGCCAAGGATCTAATACAAGGGTTGCCAATGCTAGAGGGCCTCCTCCTAGGGCATAAGTCAAAGTTGGACTAATGGTTCCTTGGTGCAGTAAGTGTGGAAGAAATCACTCGGGTGAATGTAGGAGGACCTCGGGTGCCTGCTTCGGGTGTGGTAGCATGGACCACCAAGTTGTTGAATGTCCCAATAATGCAAAGAAGGGTCAAGTGGTCCTAGGTGGTCAGGGTTAGCCGAAAGCTCAAGTTGGTGGTGCTTCCAGAAATAATAGGTTCTATGCTCTTCATGCCAGTCAAGAGGTGGATGAGACACCGGATGTTATGATTGGTATTTTAAAAGTCTTTGATTTTAATGCATATGCTTTGCTTGATCCAAGTGCAAATTTATCTTTTGTGACTTCTTTGTTGGATGTTAAGTTTGATTTGAGTCCTGAAACCTTGAGGGATCCCTATTCAGTTTATACTCCCGTGGGTGAGTATATTATTGCCCAAAATGTGTATCGGGGTAGTCCTATATCAGTCTTATATAAAGTCATTCCCGGTGACCTTGTATAGCTTGAGATCTTTGACTTCGATATTATTCTTGGGATGGATTGGTTACATGTGTCATACACCTCGGTTAATTGTAGGACTAGAAAATTTAAATTTCAGATTCCTAATGAATTTATTTTGGAATGGAAGGGTGGTGACTCCGTTATTAAAGGTTGATTTATTTCCTATCTCAAAGCTCAGAAGATAATTTCTAAGGGGTGCATCTATCATATTGTAAGGGTTAGAGACGTGGAGACTGGGTCACCTACTCTTGAGTCAGTCCCAGTGGTTAATGAATTTCTTAATGTGTTTCTCAAAGATTGCTCGATATTCATCCTGATAGAGAGGTGGATTTTGGCATAAATCTCCTTCCTGATACTCTATCTATTGCCATTCCTCCTTATCGTATGGCCCCGGATGAGCTAAAAGAGTTGAAGAATCAGTTGAAAGACCTATTGGAGAAAGGATTTATTAGGCCAAGTATTTCATGGGTAGTGTGTCTCATGTTGATGAAGGAAAGAAGAAGTTGGTAAAGGATGTGCACCGTTTGGCTAGGTTGGGTGTTAGATTGACTGACTCCGCTAATGGTAGTATTTTTGTTCGCATTGGGTCTGAGTCTTCTATGATTATTGATGTCAAGGAAAAATAAGATTTGGATACTTCATTAGTTGAGTTAAAGAAGTTGGTTGCCGAAAAGAAGATAGGGGTTTTCTCCCAAGGGGGGATGGTGTGCTACGGTACCAAGACCGATTGTGTATTCTGAATGTCGATGGCCTTAGGGAGGTTATCATGAGTGAGGCCCATAACTCTTGATATTCTATTCATCTTGGATCCACTAAGATGCATCAAGATTTGAGAGAGGTGTATTTGTGGCATAGCATGAAGAAGGATATAGTCAAGTTTGTATCGGGATCTCCGAATTGCCAACAAATGAAGTTAGAACACCAAAGGCCCGGTAGTTTGGCTCAAGATATTGAGATTCTTACTTGGAAGTGGGAAGATGTTAATATGGATTTCGTGGTAGGGTTGCCCCGTACTCGTAAAAAATTTGATTCTATATGGGTTATTATTGATCAAATGACCAAGTTGGCTCACTTTCTACTTGTCAAGACTACTTACAATGCTGAAGATTATGCTAATTTGTATATTCAAAAATTGGTGAGGTTGCATGGTATACCTATGTCTATCATATCGGATCATGGTGCTCAATTTACTTCACATTTTTGGAGGTCGTTCCAAAGATGCCTTGGTACTAAGGTAAAATTGAGTACCGCTTTTCACCCCCACAACTAATGGCCAAGTCAAAAGAACAATTCAAACTATGGAGGACATGTTGAGGGCTTGTGTGTTGGAGTTTAAAGTAAATTGGGATGATCATCTACCGCTCATCGAATTTGTCTATAACAATAGTTTTCATGCTAGCATCGGTATGGCTCAATTTGAACCATTATATGGTAGGAGTTGTCGATCCCTGGTAGGATGGTTTGAATTGGGTGATTGGCCTTGAGTGGTCCGAATTTGGTAATTGAGGCTATGGAAAAGGTGAAGTTGATTAGAGAAAGGTTGAGAATGGCTTAAAGTCATCCAAAGTCTTACTCGGATGTCAGAAAGAGAGACCTTGAGTTTTATATGGGTAATTGGGTTTATGTGAAGGTCTCACCTATGAAAGGTATTATGCATTTTGGTAAAAAGGGAAAGTTGTGTCCTCGGTATGTCGGGCCATATGAGATTATTGAGCGAGTTGGAAATGTGGCTTATAGATTGGAGTTACCTTCGGATATGAGTTCTATTCATCCGGTGTTCCATGTGTCAATGTTTAGGAAATTGGTTGGTGATCCCAAGGTGATTGTACCTTTGGAGGGTGTTACGGTTGAGGAGAACTTGACTTATGAAGAGGTACCGGTTGAAGTCTTGGATAGGCAAGTGAAGCAGATTTATAACAAGGAGGTGACTTCGGTTAAAGTGCTTTGGAGGAATCAACATATGGAGAGTGCTAAATGGGAAGCAGAGTCGAACTGATGAGGCAATATCCCTATCTCTTCCAATCTACTCAAGCCTAAGGTACTAGGTTTTATCCCTTTTGAATGGCCTTAATTCTTTATTCCTTGAGTTTTATGACATGGCATACATACACGTGCATGAAAATGATTTTTATGATGTTTTTACATGAGTTTTAATGACCTTATGATTTTCAAATGATGCATTATGTCTTTATGTTGAAATGTTTCTTGTTTAAGTCAAGCCTTGTCCTAGCACATTCGAGGGTGAATGTTCCCAAATGGGAGATGATGTAATAACCCAGAATTTTTAAGAACCTTGTGAAGCTGATTACGATCTTATTTTAACCTACTTAGGTTGGTTAATGGTCTCCATGAGTCTCTCTTGAATGGTCGTATTCAAAGAAATTGCATTGGTTAAGTTTTACATAAAGTCTTATGGAAGTACTGACTTTAAATGGTCATAACTCTTAGCACACGTAGAAATGGGAGGGCCATGACCTAACAAATTGAAGTTATTTGAGTTATCTTCCCAACGCACTTGGTTTCACTTGATTTGGAGTTTGGATGAAGAAGTTATGGCCTTTTTAGTGGGATTGCCTGCATAGGGATCCTTTTCTGGAAATTGACTAAGGCATACTCCCATGGTAGACTTCACGGACCGTGTGTCATCTTATGGTCCAGGAAGAGGCCCGTGTGATCTCGCACGAGGCATAGTAAGGTGCTTCAGGATGGCCTTAACTTAAGGATTGGTTCTATATATAAGGTTAGCATTCTGAAATTCACATCAACGAGGAAGGAGGGTTCACGGATCGTGTGAGGCCTTATGGTCCCTGAACCTTTCCGTGTGAGGGTGGCCAGTCAAGGCTCTTGGCCAAGTGAGTCTTCATGGAGCAGTTCATGGTCCGTGTGAAGCCTCATGGACCGTGAGACCTTCCGTGTGGTTGCGGGAGTAAAATATTTCTAATATGGTATTATTGTCTCGGACCTTTGTCGATGAATTATTTTCTAAGTGTCTCTTCATGGGAAGGTTCATGGTCCGTGAGACCACTACACGATCCGTGTAGTGGACCATGAGAGTGATATTGGCAGTTTTTCTTACCCATTTCATTAATGGTTTAATTATAATTTTGGTGATTCCTAAGGACTTTTCAGTCTTCCTAAGCCCTCCTAAACTCCTGAATTAACCTATACACCTTTATTCAATTCAAATTCTTCCAACACTTGGAATTATATTCAAACTCTCTCTTCCAAAGGCTCTCTTCCAAGTGTGGGTTGAAGGTTGGAGTTGGAATCCAAGGAAGTCTTCTTCTTCAATCGATCTTCTCTACAAAACTTGTAGTTAATCAAGGTATATGGGATTGATTCATGGTTCTCCTTTCAACCATGAAGACCCAAAACTCCTCTTCTTCAATTTTTAGAAATTTATCTTACTTTAAATATAGGTCTTTAAATCTATTATTGATTTGATTAAATTGAAGTATGGGTTATATTTAATTGTTGATTTTAAAGTGAATTAATCCCAAATTTGTTGAATTTCATTGATTTTATGAAGGTTCAATTATGCATGTCCTCTTACTCTTTAAATCTATGTATGGGTAATGTTAATTAAGTTTCAATTGTTGATTTCACTTTGAATTACACATGGTTTCTTCCTATTATGAGTTTAAATTATGAATTCTAATTTCTCATGTTATTCTCATCATCATTCATTACATATGCATACTTGAAATTTGATTTTGATGACACTCTTGATATGGGCTTAGTCCTACCTTGACTTGTTTGACTTGATTTTTGGACGACATGGGAAATGACTAGAATGTGATCACATCTTGTCTTGACTTTGCTTTTGAGCTTTTTGGGTGTTTACACAATCTTGTACTTGTCTTGAATGAGCTACTCTTATGCGTTGATCCTTGCACTTGATACTTGAACTCTTGTTTAATTTAGCTTTTTAGACTAAATATGAAAAGACTTGAATTATGATTTGGTTTTTTAGCCCAACCTTGCATTGCATTGATTTGAAAGTACTTATTCTTCATTTGAATGCATGTATATGTATATGTATTCTTGTGGGATGACGACTTAACACCAAATGGGATCAGAGTAGTAAGTGGGTTATCCCCAAGGGTCCCACTCTATTCTCTTGAACTATGTGCCAGCATAGATATATGTAACCCTTACCAAAAAGACAGGGTCATAAGGTACGGTTACACTCTTGATATGATATGATATGATATGATATAGAAATCCTTTTGAAAAGATCGAGTCATAAAGATGGTGGCCATCACACCGAAAAGACCGGGTCGTAAGGTATTGTGTAGATTACCTTTGGCAAGTAGTCTACTATCATCCAATGGGAGGCTTCATCAGGCGAATTCATGTTGTAGCTCACATGGGTTTGCGATGTCGGTTAAGGTCACATCCCCTCTATATGTAAGTATTTTGGCATTGCATGTATCATGGATTTCATGGCATATTGATATACTATTCTTTCCTATATTCCCCTTTCTATATATGTGCTCTTTCCATCTAACTTGTTTTGTAGGTTTCATGTTCATATGCATCGCATGCTCGCATACTTAGTGCATTCTATGTACTAACCCATATTCTTCATCTACATGATCTAACCATGTAGGGGTCGGAGACGATATCTATCCACCTTTGGATGGTTAGCTTGGTGATCTCGGATTGTTGCTAGTGGTGAGCCCTTTATTTCAAGGGCAAGACCCACCTTCCTCTACCTTATGTTTTGTTATTTATTTTCTATCTTATGACTTGAGGGTGATCCCGAGACATGTCGTGGACCCCGCCTTATCCTATGTAGAGGCATTGTTGGATATATCGAATTCTTTTGTACGTACGTATTATATGTTTGTTTGAGATGTTATGACTATGCTTATGTTATCATGATATGTTTAGTGGGAATGTGCTTATATGGAAAGTCCCAAGTCCCTCCTTGCCCCCATAGTGTAAGTCATACTTACGTGTCCCTTAGGACATATTTGTTAAGTGTTATGTGATTCATGGAAATCTCCCCTCCCATGACATCCCCATATCTTGAGTCCAAAGTCCCGTAATCTCTTAGAATTATGTGTTTCTTGTTTAATCGCGCTTCCAAACCAATTATGTGTAATTCAATGCTAAGATGGCTTGTTTGAAGGCTCTTGAGTTCTCATTCGCTATGTCACGTCTAAGGCCTACTCCTGGGTCATGACAGCATACTGGAACCATACCTGTGATAACTACATTAGAAGTCTCTGACTCAACTCTATCTAGAATAGCATATCAAACTCTACGACCACCACTAGCCTGTGGGCCTCCATGGGCTACACCTCTCAAGGTTCCACGTCCTCCTCTGATACCTCCCCTCATGACCCGAGAGGTGTCTCTAGCTGCTAGTGCTGGGGTTAGACGAGTTGGTTGAGATCTTGAAGCCTGGGTAGAAAGTATACGATGAGGACATCAATGATACAAATGTCCAATCTCCTCACAATGGTAATAAGCTCTAGTCTCCTATCTCTAAGATGGATACCCCGACAAGTCACCACGCTTGGGTGTGTTACCCACCTGTGTTGGTCTAGATCTGCCAACACTATTAGATGTTGGACGAGCTGCCTGAATTTCCCGATCCTGATGGCCTTGCCTCTAAAACTCTTTATCTCATGGTGGATGTCCACTAAACTATCCATATCGACGAGGCCTCTTTTCGTCGTCCTGTCTATCCTATCGGATACGCTATCATACGGGCCTGATCAACAACACTCTGAAATGATCCTCCAGCTTGAACCAAGAAAGTTCTAGCCTCCTGAAGATACCCTACCAATCCCTTGACAAATTGTCGAATCCATTCGAACTCAACAGGAATGCTGGATAGAGCATATCTGGATAGAGTATGAAATATGGTCTCATAATCTGAAACTGACATGGAACCATGATAAAGCCTATCAAACTCATCACGACGATTGTCCTGAAAACTGTATGGAACAAACCTCTCCTAAAATATCACTATGAACTGCACCCAAGTCATAACTGGGGATCCAACAAGTCGACAAGCTATAACTGACCTCCACTACTTCTTGACGAGGCCGTAAGCTGATAAGTAGTATCAACAACTCTATGCGACTCAAAGATAGCCAAATTACACAGCCAATCCTAGCACTAAGACAAGAAATCATAAGCTCTGTCTTATGAGGTGTCGTCATATCTTGGAGGAGCTAATCGAACAAACTTCTCAAAACAATTTTGCTCAGTTAAGGACATAGTTGGGCTAGAACAAGGTGGTGGTACCATAAACAAGGGTGGTACAATTGATGGAGCAACTGCCAAACTCTGAAACTATGCACCTGTACCCGGATGAGGTGTTTGAAATGGAGTCAAAGCTTCCACAAGAGGATCTGCTTGGGCTGGAGAAGGACTAATATGGGCCATAGCTGGCTTTGTTGGGGCTATAGTAGAATCAACTATAGCTGGGCCTAGAGGAGCTCCCTTCAATCTATCCAATAACCTCAATAGCAACTCCTGAACTGAGAGTGTAGAGGTTGGAGATGAAGGTGGAGGAACAAGATTTGTAGGCCCTCTGGCTCGTATGCAGGCCCTAGAGAAGCTGGCCTCGGCTGCTCTCTGGGTGGAGCTGCCCCTCTAGCAAGTCCTCAAGACCATTTCTAGCATTAGTTTCACCATCTAAAACTACTTAAAATGTTAGAATTCTAATCTGAGCTTTTGAAGTTCGAATGTTGACCAAAGTCAAACTTTGGTCCCATAAACAACAAAAATCACAACTTTGGGCCTAAAACCTCATTTTAACTCCAAATTTAGTTCTGCAACTTCCTGCAGTTCAACTTCAACATTTTGGAACTAATGATATTGATGGATCCACAATCTAACACCAGAAAATCAGAATGGTACAAAAAACTCACTTTTTTAATAACTTAAGCTTCCAAAAAGTGTCAAAACTCATATTTACCATTTTAAAACTCTAGATTTCAGTTTCAATCATTCAAATAATTCAACATAGGCCCAAAATAACTTACGAAAGGTTAAAACAGTAATTTTCTCAGATAAGACCAAAAATGACCGAATAAGTCATTGCAAGGAGCTTCAAGCATATTTACATAGAATCATGGTTTTTGTTAATCTACATTAGCACACAAAAACTTTCACCAAAAAGGCAGAGATACAACGTCATAAATTGCGTCCAAGCATAGAGGTCAGCATAAAACCAAGATAAAAATGGACAAGAAGCTCAGATCCAGCTAAAAAAAGGAAGAGGATAATCAGAGACAAGGAAAGAATAAGATAATAGAGGAAAGGTTAAGAAAGCACATGTGGTACTACTGCAAACTCCTGACAGTTACCTCCACGAGCTCCACACACTGGTGGACAACACATAACCTCCTGTAAAGATGAAGCGGAAACAAGAAAGGGAAGCAACAATGGAAGATATAATAAGTCGAAGCATCACTTATCTCCAAATAGTGAATGTTTCCTGTGTGAGCTGCAAAAGAAAGGAAATGATGGCCACAAAATAGAAACTGACCTAGAGAAGGACACGACGAAGAGTGAGATTTTTGGCGGCAGTTGAATGGAAGCATCCTATAGAGATTATGGGTGGCAGCGGAACCGGAATTTACCGGTTCCGGTCCGATTCGGACCGGTTTTGTACTGGTTCCGGTCCGATTCGGACCGGTTTTGTACCGGTTCTGACTCCGGTCCCGTATATTGCCGGTGGCGCTTCCGGGAACCGACGCCGGGAGGGAGAACCGGGACGGGAGGGGGGTGAAATACCGGTTAATACCGGTTCCAATTTACCGGACCCGGACCGAACCGATATTTTCGGTTTATTTAAAAAAAAATTATAAAA
>JBCEWC010020957.1:0-10683 GCA_038996855.1 Solanum aculeatissimum
TATTGCCTCAAAGGCAAGAGTTATAGCGTATCTCAAAAATTATACTGAGCACAATAGTGTAACATCTTGTCCATGAGACATAAGTTACTCTTGTTGTTGCCTCTAAGTCAAGGGTTTTAGTGTTTCTGATAAGTTATATTTACATTCAGCAGTGTAAGATCTTGCCTATAAGACAAAAGTTAATTTTATAAAATAGTTGAGGGGCAATTTTGTCTCAAAATAAATTTTTAAAAGAATTGGGGGCATTTTTGCAAAGTCATCCTTATTAGGGGCATTTTATCAACACCATTCCCTAAAAGGAATATTTGTGAACTTTACTCATTTCTTATAGTCCTAGCCGTCATTAGAATTAGAGTACATAGTCTATCATAATTGTGGACATCCCGATGGATCAACAAAAAATTTAAAAAAAATTCACCAATACATTTATGATTGAAATTGCTCCAAATCAACCTTAAATTTGATTTTTAACATTTTAGTAGTACTAGTCCTAACAATTTTTAATGGTTGAATTTAACGCAAACCTTCGAAACTTAAAAAACTACTTGTTTTTTTAACAATCAAACTCAATAAAATTTAATGATAGTGTAGACATTAAAATTTTGTTAGAACCTAGAAAATTAGTCTTACTTCAGTCAGGGTTTCTTGGAGGCTACTCTACCTAAACCCTAATTAATACATATATAAAGAGTATTATATTCCCTGAAAGAAGCATCTCAAATATCCCATAGAGAGATCAAGATATGGTTTAAGGAGGTCAAAATCATCCTATGTTCGAGAAATACACCACTAACGACCGTCGAATCATGGAGAAGTCTAAGGAGAGAAGAATCAAGGGACCAACAGATTTGTACCCACAATATTTTTCAATAAAACTATGTTTCATCATATTTTATTTGTAATCGCAATTTATTTTTCATCACTTTAAAATTTGTTGCAAACAAACTGACACACCCAATGGGACCAAATTTGTTCTTCATCTCTTCTCTCATAAATCAAATCTGCAAATTTGAAGCCATCAATGGTGAAAAAATGAGTACTTCAAACCCTGTCTTTGAGTTTCATCAACCCTAATTAATACCTATATAAAGGGTATTGTATTCCCTAGAAGAAGCATCTCAAATATCCCATAGAGAGATCAAAATATGGCTTAAGAAGGTCAAAATCATCCTGCGTTCGAGAAATACGCCACTAACGACCTTCAAATCATGGAAAAATCTAAGGAGAGAAGAATCAAGGGACCAACATATTTGTACCCACAATATTTATCAATAAAATTATATTTTTTTCATATTTTATTTGTGATCACAATTTATTTTTCATCATTTTAAAATTTGTTGCAAATAAACTGGCACGCCCAGTGGGACCAAATATGTCCTTCATCTCTTTTCTCATAAATCAAATCTGCAAATCTGAAGCCAACAATGTGGAAAAATGAGTGTTGCAAGCCCTCTCTTGGAGTTTCATCAAGCCTATTGTAACACCCCTCATGTGTTTGAGGCCTGAAAAACTAAAAGACAGGAAAACTTCTGATGGTCTGACCTTACGAGCCAAGTTATGGCCCGTAGATGCAACCACGGGTCATAGGTGGTCTCGTAAAAAGTGCCCAGAAAAAATTAAAAATTTAAGGATTTGCGGAAAGTTGACTTACGTGTTAGCAGAAGGGTCGTATGTCGACCCATGAACTGTAAGTGGTTTCGTACATGGAGGCCTTGAGGAACCAAATTTTTCCTAAGTTTGGAATTACTCTACGATGGGTTCAATGGCCCGTAAGTTAATCCATGGGTCGTGCTGCATATTCGTAGCCTAGAAGCTACAATTTCAGAAACTCAGATTTTGTGATACCCTGATCCATGAAGCAAGATACGAGCCGTAAGTTGATTCACGACTCGTAGAAGGGGTTTCGTGGATGGCTCCGACAATTTTTAATGAAGGGTGTTTTTGACTTTTTCAATCCATCTAAGTCCTAAACTACATCGTTTTGGCCCTCTTAACTACCTTAACCGACCTAACCTCTATAAAGGACTATTCCTGATTCATTCAAAGACTTTAGTTCTCAAATTTCTCTCTCTAAGTGAAGGGTTCCATTGAAGCTAAAGCTTGAAGGTTTGATTAAGGATTTTACAGTTTTTTCTCTTCAATTTTAGATATTCTACTTGAGGTATGTAGGGCTTCATTCATGGATTAATTTCATCCATGAAGCTCAATCCAAAACCTTCTTTTTATTTAAGTTCTATGATAAATTCTTATGGACTTTTAAGCTATGATTATCAATGCATGGATTATGATTTTTATATGATTATTATGACTAATTATGCATGAATTATAATAAATTTCATGATGTATATGAGTTTTAAGCAAAAGCATGTGATGTCAAAATATGCATAATTAGGGCTTAATGATTTGATGTGAGTTTCTTTTTCTAATGTTCTAAATTGATTTTAATACATATTTTTCCTCTATGAATCTTATTCAATTGCATGATTTTAACTTAATTTTCCATGAATCCATACTTAGCCCTAATCTCCTATGATGAAGTTATGAATTTCATGATTATGATCTCAATACGTAAAAGCATATTTTATGACAATGATGATCTTATGAAAGCTATGATGATGCTAGGATAAAGAGGGTGATGAAAACCCTAATGTTTGTGATGATGATGTTAAGGTGGGAATGTCTACCCACACTATGATGAAAGCAAAGTAGATGGACTATTCTTATGACATGATATTTTCATCAAAGTTATGATGACTATTTACGAATTATGCAAGTATGATTTAAATGAAGTACGAACTATATTGAAAGATACATATATACGCATGATTTATATATTTTGTAGAATATGACTTAGTACCGAGAGGGCTTTGATAGATACCATAGTCCTATAACTATGGGCCACCATAAGAATAATGTTTATGTTTTATGCCTTAAAGGTGTGATATTGGATCCAATTAGTGTAAATGATGGACACTCACCATGTTAGGGTAAATCCTAAAGGGTGGGTTAAATGATAGTTCTCACCATACTAGGATAGAGCCTATAGGGTGAGAATTGAGTTTACCTCAACAAAATAGACTCATCTTAGCTCAATGCAGAGTGAATATCGGGATTCCATGTAATAGTTAATGAATCATGTAACCTCCATGGTTACTGATCTCGAGTGCTTCACAGATGTAGTGAGAATGAATATTTTCTATTGCAAAAGCTCCTTGAGTTGTATCAGTTACATTCACACATAACTTGTGTTTTTACTCTCACTGATTTCTATCCTCATTGCTTTATTTATAGTTTCTAACCTCTCCTAACTACTTGCTAATAGAATGTGTCAACTGTCATACAACTGGACAAGCCTTCTAACCAACTTAAGTTAGTTACATTCTAACTGTATTAATTCATATTGTGCATTGCTTATCCATAATCATTGGTCATTGATCCAACACTCCCCCTCAAGTTGATGGGAAGAAATATATTCTTCACACCAAGCTTGGATAGTAGATGATGATGTTGTGCCTTGCTCAATCCCTTTGTGAGAATGTCAGCTAGTTGTTCTTGAGTGCTCACATGTTGAGTTTGTATAGTTCTATCATTGACTTTCTCTCATATGAAATGACAATCTATGTCTATGCGTTTTGTCCTCTCATAAAAAAATTGAATTTGCTACTATTTGTATAGCAGCCTCGTTGTCACAAAATATCTTCATTGGTTCTGTTATCTTGACTCTAATTCTCTACATAAACCCTTTAACCAATACATCTCTACTGTAGTGGCAACCATACTTTTGAATTTTGCCTCAGTTGAACTCCTTCCTATTGTCTCCTGTTTCTTTGACTTCTAAGATATCAATGCATCACTAAAGAATACCATGTAGCTTGTGACAAATCTCTTAGTCTTTATACATGGTCCCCAATCAGTATCACAGTAGGCCACTAAATCTCTTTTTCCTGTAGATGGCATTAGTAGTCCTTGTCCTGGTGCAGACATGATATATCTAACTACCTTGACAACTACCTCCATATGGGATTGCTTGGGAGCATACATATACTAACTAAGGGTATGGAAACAAAAGACATATCTGGCTTGATCATGGTCAGATATAAGAGTCTTCTTATTAATCTTTGATACACTTCTGGATTTGGCAGTAATGTGTCTGTTTGACTTGTGCCTTTAGCTTCAATCGTATTATCAAACTCAATAGATGTCAGCTTCCTATTGACTTCAAGAGGTGTGGCAGATGGTTTATAACCACTCAAACCAAGCTCAACAATTAGCTCTAATACATACTTTCTCTAGCACATATACATTCCCTTGTCAGACCTGACAAATTTAATGCTAAGGAAGAACTTAAACTCTCCTAGATCTTTCATTTTAAAACATCTTTGCAAGTATTCTCTTGTATTTGCAATGAGTTAATTGTCATTACCTGTTACTAATAAATCATCCACGTATATGAGCACCAATGTTAGTTTTGTCTCCTCTTGTTTCGTGAAGAGTGAGTAATCATAGTAGCTTTAAGAAAATCCTAGTTGATGTAGAGCTTGACTTAGCTTAAGATTCCATTGTCTTGAGGCTTTTTTGAGCCCATATAAGGACTTATGAAGCCTACACACCAATGTCTCCCTCCGCCTTGGAATCTATGAGCTAAATCCTTGAGGAACAGTCATATACACTTCTTCAGGTAAGTCACTCTATAAGAAGGCATTGTGTACATCCATCTGAAAGATATCCCAACCATAAAAAGTAACTACAAAAATGATAGATCTGATTGTAACCATCTTGGCTACAGGACTAAAGGTATCTTTGTAATCCAGGCCTTTTTTTTCTGTGTGAATCCTTTGGCAACCAGTCGGGCTTTATATCTTTCTACCTCTCCAGATGCTTTGTATTTGATCTTGTAAATCAATTTGCATCCTATGGATTTTTTGTTTACTGGTAGAGGAACTATGCTCCATATATGGTTTTCTTCCAAGGTAAGGATTTCTGCGTGTATGGCATCAATCCATTTAGGATCCTGGGCTGCCTCTATGTAGGAGTTAGGTTCTGATTCAGAAGAAAAAGTTGTTAGGCATTTAGTGTAGGTAGGCTTCAAGGAGAAATAGTCAACAAAATTAGATATGGGATAGGAACTTTTTGTAGATGGTTTCTTGCTTATGTAATCATGCAGACATGTAGGAGGCTTGGAAGTCCGGTAGATCTTCTAAGTGAAGGATTTAAATCTTGAGCAACTGAAGGGGGAGATATGGAATCAGAAGAACTTTTAGAGTCATTAGATGGCAGGATTGGTGGTTCTTGATTATCATATGTGAGCAACTCTCCTGTTGATGGATTAGCATAAAATGGAAGGATTTCTTCCTCATCAGTATAGGCAGCTGGCTTTTCTGATGGACATATCTTGAGATCAAATTTGCAATCCAAGAAGGGGAACATATTTTCTCTGAAAGTGACATCTCTGCTAATAAAATAGGTATGATTTGTCAAATCATATAATCTATAGGGGTGACAATTAGGCGGGTTGAGTTAAATTTGAGCGGATTATAATGGATCAAGAAAACAAACGGGTCAAGACCCAACCCAATCCAACCCAAATTTGCTCGGGTCAAAATGGGTTTGGTCAACATGGGTTGAGTAATGGTCTATAGAGTGGGTCAAGACCCAATCCAAGTTTTACTAAGTTTTACTTCTTTTATTTGATATTTTTTAATATTTTAGTACTTATTGAATTATATTTTTCTTTATTATGACTATATACAACATATCAAATTTTAAAAGAAGTGTTATAAAATATTTTAACAAGATCTCTCTCGAGTCAATTCGGGTTGCATATCAACCCAATTCTAAATGAATTAAAATGTATTGGGTTGAGATAGGTTGAGCTAATAAATAGACGGGTTATTAATCCGCCCAAATTTCAATGAGTTGAGCTTAATTTTGCCACCCCTAATAATCTATAACCCTTTTGAACTGAAGAATGTCCTAGAAACACTGCAGGAATAACTCTATGAGAGAACTTGTGTTGTCTTTTAATGTTTGTTGCATAACAAAGACATCTTATGACTCTAAGATGGTCAAGTGATGGAGCCTTATGCAAAACCATCTCATAAGGACTCTGACCATATGTAGAGTTGGAAGAGATTCTATTTATTATATATATAGTGATCTTAGGCATATTTATATGTCTAATTGGCCAAAACTATCCATGTATAGAGCTTAGTCCGAGGATAAATCATCAAGGTTTAAGCATTTTTTTTGTGTGTAGTAACGTATCTTGCTAATTCGAGGTCAAGTGTGCCTGTTGATTGTGTTCTTGCAGGGTTCTAATAGAATATGCAGGTCTGAGATCACATCCGAAAAAGAGGAAGAACATAGTCAAAGAGCCAAGTCAAAATCCAATCAATTCAATGAAAATGTGCATGTACGCATCGCAGACCTGGGGAGAAAGCTGAGTAAACGGAGGTCTTGGAGAAAAAGGCGCAAAATTAAAAATCATGGGAAGTTCGCGTCGCGAACTTGTTCAAGGAAAAGAGAAATTTGCCTAGTCAGCATTAAATGCGAAAAAGCAGTCAAAACCACCCAGTCTGCATTGTGGACCAAAGTAATACGAGTGCAAAAATGAGATACGAAAATTTTAGGTTTATATTCATTTAGAAAACATAATGTAAGATAGTTTTTCAAACGGGGAAAAAGAAGCGACTAAGAACTCCTTCCTAGGTTTAATTTTGGTCAGTTTTTACTTTAGTTCTTCATTGTGAATGTTGGCTAGTTTTGTTATGTTATTTATGACAATGATGCGTGGCTAATCTTTCCATATTTTGGGTTGGTAGTCAGAGACATTATTCTAGCTTTCAAGTTTTGCATAGTATGAAAAGATTTCCCTAAGATTACTCTTATATTGCTTTTATCCATATTTATTAGCCTGATCAACTAAGAGGTAAATAAGTTGTCTATCTTGAATTCAGGAGAAGTTAGGATGGATAAAATACAATAATATAAGTAGCTTGTTCAACTAGAAAACTAGATTAATTCATGTACGGGAGACTTGTGACAACTACCCTTACACCTTGCTAGGTTCAGACACAGGAAGATAACGTTAAAATATCCATATTGATCTATCTATCCTCATTCAACGATGTAGTTAGGAAGTCAATAGGGGTAAGCTGGTAGAGGCGTGCACCCTGCATAAGTATTTTCAACCCTGCGAATCAGTAATCAGAAAACCCAACATAAGTGCAAGCATTGAGTCTAGAACTGCGTCAATAAGTTTGCTAGCCCAGAATCGTACTTAAATTGATAATCCCATCGAAAGCAGTAGTTATAATTAGTTATTTAAATTCCATTTATAACTCCTATTTCCTTTTAGAAAGCACACTCTCACATAATCTTTGGTCTGAGATTAAAGTCTGGTTTGAGTCCCGTGGGTTCGATATCCGACTCCTAATAAGGGTCACTATATTACTTGTATATATACCACGTATACTTGCGTGTGCTAGGGAAGCAACATATAACTCCTAGGATACATTCACCCCAAAATCTTAGTGGGAAGTCCACTCTGAAACTTCAATGCTCTAGCTGTGTCAAGAATATATCTATGTCTCCTTTCCACCAAGCCATTCTATTGAGGAGTATATGGACAAGAGGACTAATGAGTGATCCCTTCTGTACCAAGTAGTTCCTTCATTTTATGATTCATGAATTCTCCACCATTATCTGTCCTAAGAGTTTTAACATTGCATGAAAAATTTATTTTTTATCAAAGTAATGAAGTATCTCAATACTGCAATACATTCATCCTTAGAATTTATTAAGCAAACCCAAGTATACCTGATGTAATCATCAACCAATGTAACAAAGAATCTCTTATGATCATGGGTAGGAAACTTGAAAGGACCCTAGATATCACAATGAATTAATTCTGCAAAACAAGAGCTTTTATTCATACTAATAGGAAATGACAATCTGGTTTGTTTTGCCAAAGGGCAAACTATACATTATTCTACAGTATCAATCAGCTTCATGTTTGAAAACATATGAAACTATTTTAGAGTGTTTATTGGAACATGTCCTAATCTCTTATGCCATAGTTATGCATCAATGTTGTGTAGAGCTAATGGGTTTGAAGCATTAAAACCAGACATTAATAGCTTTCCTGTATAATTCTTATTAATCTTGACATCCAACACATATAGATCATATTCCAGCTTACCAATCTCCTTCACCTTGCCAGTTGAGATGTCCTGGAAGAAACAACAATCAAGAAAGAAAGATACAAAATAATTTGCATTTTTTGTGAGTTTAGAAATTGATAATAGATTGTATCTGAACTTGGGCACATACAACACATTCTTAATAACTTATCTATCTAGGATTTGTGATGAACCTATATGTGTGATCCTACTAATCTCTTCTGTAGGTAATTGTATACTTCTTGTCTCATCAATGGGCAATTCTAGAGAATTGGTAAACATGTTCAAACCAAACACCATATGGTTGGTGGCTCCTGAGTCAACTATCCATTTATCCTTCTCAATCTTACTAAGAAGTGATGAAGGAATACATGTAACTTTAGTGTGGGTATCCATGTCTTCTAAAACTATAGCTTAGGACAATATTTTGAGGATCTGTTGATACTGCTCATTAGTGAAATAGTTCCTTTACTTATGCGTTTGTTGATTTTCATCCTTTTGATTTGTATTCTGGTTATCCTCTCGAGGCTTGGAGAGATTAAATTTAGCATTATTAGCTGCAGGTATATTCACACCAAATGATCTCTTCTTCATCTTGAATTATTTGGATATCCCACTAGCTTCCAACAATTATCCTTAATGTGGTTTCTCTTTTTGAAAAAATCATGGCTTTAGACATCTGTCCTCTATGGAATGTTCCAGATCCATGAGGATGTCCTACATTAGTAGCATGATTGTTACTTTATGCGATCACCTTGTGCTCTAGCTCTAAGGACTATGGTATAATTACCTTCACTCTTTGAGTCTCTTCTTGCATCACCATTTCATAGGCTTCATTAATGATAGGTGTTGGAATCATGAGCATGATCTGACTTTTGGCTTGGGCAAATGACTTATTCAATCCACTTAGAAATTGCACAAGTCTATGTTGCTGAAGGTACTCTGCAAACACTTTTGATTCAGGACATATACAGGATTGAATTGGAACCATAACATCATATTCTCCCCATAAATCTCTTAGCTTCGAAAAGTAGGTGGCAACAAATCCTAAACCTTGTGTTAAATCCATAATTTTCTGATGTAATTTGTAGATTCTCAATATATTTCTCTTGTCAAATCTCTCTTTAAGTTCCTTCCAAACACTAGCAGCATTAGATCCATAGACTACACTACTATATAAGTCCTTTGCTATAGTATTCATAATCCAACTAAGAACAAAAGCATCACTCCAATCTCACTGTCTATATAAGGATGCATTATATGAATTCCTTTTACAAGTTCCATCAATAAAACACATTTTATTTTTCTCAAATAATGTTATTCGCATAGATCTCAACCATAAATTGTAATTCTCTGTCCCTGTTAGCTTGAAATCAATTAGATGTTCACATGGTGAATCTGAAGGTCTCAGATATAGAGGGTGATTTGCTCCAATGATGATCTCTTCATCTCGACCACTTCTTCTGGATGCATTTTTTCCAGTTGCCATTAGTTTTTTTTCTCAAATTAAACTCCGCTGCTTCTCTGAACAATCTCCATTTTATTCTTCTGTGATTGCACTATGAATCGAACTACAATCAAGGAGTTGGAATCAACTGCTCAGCCTAATTGTGCAGGCTCTGATACCATGATGAATCATGTAACCTCCATGGTTACTGATCTCAAGTTCTTCATAGATGTAGTGAGAATGAACAATTTCTATTGCAAAAGCTCCTTGAGTTGTATCAGTTATATTCACATACAACTTGTGTTTTCACTCTTACTGATTTCTATCCTCATTGCTCTATTTATAGTTTCTAACCTCTTCTAACTACTTACTAACAAAATGTGCCAGCTGTTATACAGTTGGACAAGCCTTCTAACTAACTTAAGTTAGTTACATTCTAACTATATTGACTCATATTGTGCTTTGCTTATCCATGATCATTGGTCATTGATCTACTAATAGTCTGTATGGTCTTATGAATGTCGGTTATGGTCTTATTCCCATATATGTATGTTAAGGTTATGCATGGATTTTATTATGCTTCTTCTCATGATTTTAAACTTGCATGCTCATGCATATTATGTCTTTATCCTATTGATGATGATTAAACATATTGATATAAATATGATGTTCTTTGATTCATGGCATACCTACATACTTAGTGCATTCTATGTACTAACATATGCTTCTTTACCTACATGACCTGACCATGTAGGGATGGACGACGAGGAGACTATTCCATTTTGTGGTTAGATTCAGATTTGAGCTTGAAGACTTGTTAGTGAGTTTCCCTGCTTCGGGAACAAGCCTTATGATGTTTCTCCTTTATGATGATACTTTCATTTATTCTTTTGATGTATATCTTGAAGGTGACCTATGTGCCAGTTCCTGCCAAGATCTATGATGTAAAGGCATGATTTGGACTATGAATTGATGTATACTTGTCACGACCCGAATAGGGGCCTAGATGTGACATGGCGAAAGAGGACCCGAAAACCCTCGATCAAGCCATCATAG
>JBCEWC010020958.1:0-10682 GCA_038996855.1 Solanum aculeatissimum
TTTCTAAATATCAAAAGGATTTTAAATTTTTACATATCGGTTTAATCCAAGTAGTTGTTAAACCTCTTTTTCGTAAAAGTTTAAATATCCCTTTATGTTTACTCCTTAGGGATGCTAGAATGTTAAATTTTGATGACTCTCTGTTAGAAGTATTAGAAAATAACCTGGCTAACGGTCCGGTATACTTTAACTGTTATCCCAATTTTAATGTTGATATTAATGATCCCAATATTCTAGACACCTTGACTCTTAATGTCAAAACTAAGAATATGAATAGCAAACTAGATACCAGAGAAATAGCTATAATATATCAGGTATATTATAAGCTAATGACTTCTACAATAGACCCAAAGGCTATTTTTGAAAGCAAAAAAGGTGCTACCATGCTCATGGAAGCAAACCAAGAGCACAGTACTACCTTCGTTCCTAGGTTACTTAATTAGAACGATATCCTCACAGATGAAGAGTGGAAATTAGACTCTATCACTAATCCTCAACCTAATCAGCTATGTAAGACTTTATCTGGGTAATAAAAGGTATTCTCAAAATGATTTCTTCATTAATGTTTTTAGTTATAACAAAATCATTTGGTAAACAAATACCATTATTACAAATATGAGCATTTGATAAGGTGTAATTTATAACTATACGTTCACCCGTAGTGCTGTATAATCTTGTTGTACCTTTTTGAAGATACTTGGTAGGAATTAAGCCTTCTATGATGCAGTTCTGATCTGCTCCACTGCCTAGTAAAGCAATCTTAAGAACTAGATCATTAATAACAAGTTTAATAAGAATATGAGAGCTTTGAGGCCTGATTCTGGTAATCACATCTATACCTGAATTAGCCTCCTGGTCAGAATCAAACTCCTGTTCTTTGGGGCCATTGGAGGATGATGGCCTTACTCTTGTTGCCCTCATGTTTTGCCCTGCAAAAATTCTCTAGTTAGTAAATCCGGGAGAGAGTTATCTTCTCCCTTGAGATATTCAATCTGGAAATCAAAGTTGGATAATAAGGCTTGCCACCTTGCAAAAAAGTGTGATGGTAATAAAGCGAGGTGCAAGTATTGTCGCAAAATTTTAGCTTATACTTCCGGTAATAGTACAACTTGATTGAATCAACATTTAGGAAGATGCGCAATTTATAAGTCTATGATTGAAAATGATTCTCAACATAAGTTAAAATTTTCATCTACGGATGCACCACTTTGAAAATTTGAACAAGAAGTACTTAGGAGGGCTTTGGTTGAGATGATAATTGTGGATGAATTACCTTTTAGCTTTGTGGAGAAGGAAGGTTTTAAAAAGTTTATGAATCAAGCTCAACCTCTATTTCAAATTCCTTCCCATAGGACAATAACAAGAGATTGTTAGGATTTTTATAGTGAACTAAGATGTGATCTAAAGAAGTCTTTTAGAGAAGTACGATCAAAGATTTGCCTCACCACCGACTCATGGACATCAATGCAAAGAATTAGTTATATATGTTTGACTGCTCACTTTATTAATAAAAATTGGGTGTTGCATAAGAGAATACTAAATTTTTTTCCCTATCTCTAGTCATAAAGGTGAGAAAATGGCAGAGGCTATTGGTAATTGCCTGCTTGAATGAAACTTGGACAATGTATTTTGTATTATCGTTGATAATGCTTCTTCAAATAGTATTACAATTACACAATTGTCTAAGCAGTTAGATATGTGGGGAACTAATATGATGGGTGGCAAACATCTTCATGTGAGATGTATGGTTCACATACTTAACCTAATTGTGCAAGAAGGTTTGAAGGAATTTGATATTTCTATCAAACTTAAACAAATGGTGAAGTATGTTTTGAAATTTTTGGAGACATTTGAATGTATTTTGAATGCAATTTGTTATTTAGTATTTACTAAATTCTTGTGAATGCAATTTTCTATATTGAATGCAAGCTTGCAACTTGCTATTTGCATGTGTTTGGCTGTTTGCACAGCTGGTCAACCATTGTCCACTAGAAATTGGAATGTCATTTGGCATTGAAAATGTGGAAAGTGTTATGCTGCCAAGTGCCAAGTTTAGCACATTGGCAGTTTGACTCTTCAAAGTTCAAATAGTGTGCTGCAAATTAATTCCTTTTTTATTTAATCATTTTTAATTTTTTATTTTATTTTTAATTTGCACCAAAAAATTATTTTAAAAATACTGAATAAATCAAACCGAAGTTGAAAAAACCAAACTGAACCGATCTAGTATGGTTCGGAGTATGGTGCACACTTTTTCAAAACCAAAAACTGAAGAACCGAATCGAAATTTACTAAACCAAACCAAAGAACCAAACGCCCACCCCTAGATATTGCACGTTCAATTGCCGAAAGGGCCGTTGTATATTCAAATGGATGAGAAGACTATTACACGTTCAAAATTCCGAGAGGTTCATATCACGTTCAAAACATCGAGAGGGCCATATCAAGTTCAATTGTCGATAGGGCCATTGCATATTCAAATTGTCGAGAGAGCTATTGCATGTTCAAATTTACGAGAAGGCCATTGCATATTCAAATTGTCGAGAAGGCCATTGCATGTTTAAAATGTCGAAAGGGCCATATCACGTTCAAATTGCCGAGAGGGTCATTGCACGTTCAAATATCAAGAGGGTCATCACATTCGAATTGTTGAAAGAGCCATTACACATTTAAAATATCGAGAGGTCCATATCACGTTCAATTATCGAGAGGGCCATTTCATGTTCATTGCCGAGAGGGCCATATCACGTTTAATTACCGAGAGGGATATTTCATGTTCATTACCGAGAAGGCCAGTTTATGTTCATTGCCGAGAGGGTCATTACATATCTTTATTGTAGAGAGGATTGTCGAGGGGGCCATCACATATCTTTATTGTCGGAAGGGCCATTATGTTTATATTATCGCCAATAGATATATTGCATTCATGACCAGTTCACAGAAATATAACACTCACAATGAAACCAAAAAAGTAGTCATTATCGTATTATCGCCAAAGGTTCATCGGTATATTATGTAATATCAGCTTATCACTGATTACGTCAAAACTGGAGGAAGTTGGCATCAAATGCTCAAAGGGACGAGTATGTGTCGATGAGAGTAAAAGACACCATCCCCTATTTGAACTATGATTTATACTTATGTTTTATCTCAGTCTTTGCCGAGAGCATCCAAAAGGATAAATTTTCAAGTAAACTACAGGTGTGGACGTCATCAAATAGGACGCAATATAACGTAGAACTTTTTTTAGCAGCGAACTGAGACATAGTCTGAAGAGGAATGCCAAACTCTTCAGACGTGAGTTGAGGAGCGACTTCCACCACAATCCAACCATATTTTTGTCAAAAAGCGTGTCGCCTTTTCTTTGCATACTTTAATTTTATTTTCGCATCTAGGTGATATCTTTTCTCACTAGAAGCAGTTTTTTCAAACCGAGTGACAATATACCAAGAGATTTGAAGATTATGTCCATGTAAGTTCTTAATTATGGGTGTGAAGCGCGCCACATTCACAGTTCAGAGGTTGCAAACCTCTTTTTCTTAATTCATTTTATTCGTCACTCTTCCTGAGCCAAAGGTTATCTTAGCATAAGAGATTTTCTTTTCAACCAATTGAGTCGAACTACAAACAACCTGATTCCTAAGTCTAAGGATATGTAGGCGGGTTCGATGTTGAAAACTCGGTTGTATTCCAATGATTGTTCATAATCTCGTTTCCAAGCATCTTAATTTCTCTATAATTCGATATTGGGATGACTTTTGAATTCTTTAAAATCGTGCATAAAATCAAGCGTCTTGAACTACAAGTGACCCGAATTCTCATGTAACCTGAGATATGTAGGAAACCCAAAACCAGGGCCCGACCATAATTTCTTCAAATTCATACCAAATTTCTTTCAAAATATGATAATGTGGTACACAAAAATTGGAATTGTCAAATTTCTTTGTTCAGGGTCTCTTTCCTCGACCCTATACAAAGAAAGGGACAGTTGTTGACATCCAATTTTTACCATCCCCATTATAAATTAATTATCGAGCTTCTTCAATTTTTCAATAATTTGAAATAATTATTTTTTAAAATTCAAAAGTTTCTTAGATCTTTTTAGTGATCTATATATACATGTACATATATGTTTGTATATGTATATTATATACGTATTTTCATTGTATTCTTATATGTGTATATCTAGTTACGTATTTAGTTCTTACTTCTTCCATGATTTTGCAAAAATTATTCCGAAGATTTTATTTTTGTTAATTATCTTAGTTAATTTATAAATTATTTTCAAAGTGAATTATTTGATAATTAAGTTAGTTATTTTATTTTGTTGATTTCAAGAAATTCTTTAATTAATTTATATTAATTTATCTCGTGACCAATCTAATCAATTAATTCGATTCGGTTACGTTTTTAAATCCTAAATTGATCTTGATCACGATTTTAACTTGATTAAATTTCTGATTATATCTTTTCACCCACGATTCCTATTTTTCGGATCCAATTAGTCCACTTTTGAACCAAAAATCTAAAATTGGACCAATGTTGCTAACCCAAAATCACAAAACCCAGCCCAATAAAAGAAAAATCATCAAATTAACATACTTATCCCTAAAACAACTCACGTGCCCACCTTTTCTTTTTTCTCACTCAAGGACGCATCACACGTTTTCTTCCTATTGGACGCGAACGACGAAGCAACGAAAGCTGAAAATGGCATCTGCTACGCAGAAGCAGCAAAAGCAGCGACGCCAGCACCCCTTGACTCGCCCAACGACATTCCTCGGCCTTTGAGAGTTCACTCATCAAAATCACCTTCAATCATCCGTCCTTGCCCCCAATCGGACGGACGAAATGTGAGTCAAATTGGTCCGTTTCTTGTGTGATTACAACTATTGAAGCTTGGGAATGAGTTTTTGATTTTAAAATTTTGGAATATCCCTCAAAGATTCTAATTTCCCCCCCAAAAAGACTTCCAATTTTTCCTATAAATTCCTTCCAGTTCACTGTGAAAGGGGAGTTTTTTTTTTGAACTTCTAATCTTAGAAGAAGTGGTACTCTTATTCAAGAAATAGGAAGTCATCGAATTCTTGAAAGAACATCACCCTACAAAAGATTTTCTCCCCTGCTCCGGTCGTTTCTCGAGTTAGTGTGTCGTTTTGCTCGTCTCATTGTCTCGGTTCACTGCTCCCGAAAAGGTAACAATCTTATGCTTACTCCACCATGTATCAATGTATATGTATTTGTCCTGTTCATTTACTGTTGATTATCACCTTTTATAGTCTCATTTGGTTCACGGGTTATTGCCCATTTTGATTCTCTTCTCAATGTTTCCTTTTTGTTGGCTGGTTTCATTAAGTTTCGAATATTGTTGAGTAATAACTTTGATCTTTGTGAATAAATCACATATGCCAGTGTCTCTATGCTCTGGTCAATATTATGTTCGTCATATGGTTCAAATCTGCATTATTAGGTGTGTCGTTATCATGTTCGTTTCCTTGTCAATACCACTATTTCTCTACTGAACATTGAATTTAACTTTGGTCGCTAGCCGTCGCCACTGATTCCTGGATAGCCACGTTAAAGGCGTTACATTTCAACTCTCTACTTATTGTAAAGAAAAAAAATGAAGCCATCTTGGGTTACTGCTAATGTCAGGTTAAGCAGTCAGTTCTCTTTCTTTTTTATTTTTTTTCCTTTCTCTTTCCTCTTGAGCTTAAAAATCTTCTCGAGTGCACTATTAATGATCTGATAAGCTTTATTTGTAGCAGAAAAGTTCTTATTTTGTTTTGAGAAACTTCTAGTCTCTGGTAATGTGTTTATTTGACAATGCTTTCTTGCTAGCCATTGTCGTATAACAATTTAGTTTGATGCAAAATACTTGAAACCTTCATGCTTATAACTTTGTCATTCATGGAAATATTGCTTCTGTTGCTTATCACGCTTATCCATCCACTTAGCCTTTAACAAATAGGTTTACTCCTAATTAATTTTGTATATCTTATTAATGAAAGGCCTAGTTTTTGGTGAGCTAGTGAGATTCTTTTTATGTTAAAGCATCACTATTCCTTAGTGGCTGGAAGTCTACAATTTCTTCTTGTTATGTATATTCTTTTTTATATATTTAAAGTATTTATACGATAGCACAATGTTTGTTCTCTACTAACTGTGAAGGTGGTCTACCACAGTTATTATATATTTGTCCAAGTTGTTTTCTTTCTCCGTGAGATGCCGAGGAATCCATTTGAACTCCATCTATATCCTTTGTTGTTTCGATCTTGGGTCTAGCTTCATTTGTTATGCTACATTTTTTATTTTTTTTAGATTCTAGACTAACGGGTTTTACATATTTGTTTTTAATTTCATGCTATTGAGTTTCATGGGATGACTTTTAGGTTTCAAAATATGGGTTACATATTGATTCCTAGTTTCAAATTTAGAGATTTTACATATTCATTTTACCTTCAGATTAATGGGTCTCATGTGCTGATTTTTAGTTTCAAAATATGAATTATAGGTTGATTTTTAGTTCCAAGATTAATGGATTATATATTTGTATATTTGTTTTAGTTTCAAGTTATTAAGTTTCATAGGTTGATCGTAGTTCCTAAATAAGAGCTACATGTTGTTTCCTAGCTTTAAAGTTAAGAAATTTCATATGTTTGCTTGTTATTTTTTTTTAGTTCCAAGCTAAGGGATTGTATATGTTTGTGTATTTTTTAGTTCAAGTTTATGAGTTTCATATGGTGATTTTAGTTTCAAGATTAATGGGCCTCATGTGTTGGTTTTTAGTTTCAAGATATTGGTTGTATGTTGATTCTTAATTACAAGTTAATGGATTTTCATGCGTGTGTTTTAGTTGCAAGATCATGAGTTTTATGTATTGATTTTTAGCTTTAAGTTATTGGGTGGATTTAAATAATTTTTGATCCCTAATCTGTTTTCTTTCGTTCTCATGCATCTCTCCGAGTTCTTCAGAACTTTCCCATTGCATTTCTTGGGGCCGTGAAGGCCCAAATAGGTCATAGGGAGCTGGCTGCAGATTTTTTCAAGGCAAAAGAAGGTCTGTATACACCTGTATACATCGATATACAACAGTTATATACGGGGTGAAGTAGGCCAAAAAGTCAAAAATATTGCAAAAAGCAGTCCATGGGGCTGATTTGTTGATTTTATTGAAAATATTAGCAAAATGCAGGTGGAACGTGGGGTATATACATTGATATGCTGATATACAGGAAATTGGGCTTAAAGACTCAAAAATTGCAGTAGACTTTAAATGGGCTGAAGGTCCAAAACCCTTCAACTGTCTTTTATATTATCTTGTTTATATATTTGTATTTATTTGAATACTAACCTTCATTTGTTATTAATTTAACTTAATTAAATCCCCGAATGACAAACCATTAGTGTTAATTTTAAAATTATTTATCTCATTTATTTATTTATTTTCGAGAGTTACTTTTTTATTTCAAATTGGCCAATTATTAAATTCCCTTAAAAAATAGTTGAGTTTAAAAGTTCCAAGTCTTTCGAAACTTTAACGAAATTTTTTTTTAAGGTATTTTCAATATTTCAATTACTTATTATTTCTCTTTTTCTTAAAATAAAAATAAAAATAAAAATAAAAATAAAAATAAAATAATAATAATAATAATAATAATAATAATAATAATAATAATAATAATAATAATAATAATAATAATAATAATAATAATATTTTTAATAGATAATGATATTCACTTTGAAATTTCAAACCTTTTTTTTAATTTTGGCAAATATGCTTTTACAAATTGTTTTCTTTTTAGAATACTTAGGTTATTTGTTACTTTTCTCTCAAGAATAAAATAAAAATAAAATAAAGAAAAAGAAAATATATTTTTATTCTTTGCTCAAAATATTCCAAGTCTTTTTTAAAAATAAATAAGTTTGGATTTCCTTCTTCACATTAAGTTAATTTAAAAATGTGCTTCCTTTAAAATGAGTTCTAGATACTTTACTTGAAATTTTTTAAGAATAATTTTCTCTCTTAAAAAATCTAAGTCTTTATAAGAATAGGATTATTTTACTCTCTTTGCAAATTATTTCATTTATTTAAAACTTTTCACTCGAATTACCTTTACATTTTCAATCAAATTTTGATTAGTTAGTCAAATTTTTCTAATCGTCGGATAATCACATGTTAAAGGCCGTTTCAAGTGCGTAAAACCTTCTTGAAATGAAAATTTGAACTCAGACTCATTCTTTGGGATTTTAAAAAGGCTTTTTCTATTTAAATCTTTTTAAAATTATTTTAACGGTTTTCTTGATTTTTTTCTTTAAAACAATTAAGTGACAACTCTATTATTTTTCTAAAATTGATTTTTTCTAAAGTCTAAGTCAATTTTTAAAAATCGACATTTTTCCACGTAAACAGAAATGGCGACTCCGTTGGGGATAAATTAATTAGGTTCTAACCTTTAGATTAGGCTATTTTACTAACTATTCAAATTTGTAACAAATTAGTAACATTTATTTTTTTATTTGCACTTTATTTGTTTAATTCAAATTATAATCTGTCATTTGCACTGCATGACACTTCTATTTTATTGTTGGTATTTGAAAAGACGGTTTTGCGAACCCGCAACCAGATTTTCAAATATTTGACCCTTTTCTTGAAAAAAAGTAGCAATTTATTGGTTCATAATACGTCCAATGGTTGTCACGATTTTCAACTTAGGTTGTCCGCCTGGGTCCTCGGTCAATTCAAACTCACTCTTAGACACCTAAGATAAAGCGAAGCCCAAACCCTGTAGGAGCATTTTCCTAGGTCGACTCAATACCCAAGGGGTATTGGGCCCATTAGTAGGCCACCTTGAGTCCAAAACGGCCTTCTGCCTAAATGAACGATCAAGTTTATGTGTTTATATTTGAAGAATGAATATGTTGTTTGGCGAACCATTGTACTCAGGGATTGGGAATCTACTTTAATAGCTTAGTTTAGGCAAAGAAGGATCTTCATGAAGCACTACTTCATCCAGAGATGTTCGAAGACGCCAAGAAGTCCAAAGAAGGAGAGATTTTTCATGTCAACTTAGTTTAGGGCTATACCCCTACGTGAGACTATCTTTTGTTCCATATTATGTATCCTCATTCAACTTATGTATAAAGTTTGTGTAATATATTTTTGGGGAAAATGGAACGTTTCAAATTACGTAATACATCCTTCAAATTGTTAGGCCTACCCTTGGCACAAAAGAGTCACATATTTGTTTAGGATGCGTAATAACTGTTTACGTGCTACTTTATTTGAAGATGTGTTAGTCCACTCCTTTCCAAAATTTAGAACCTCTTAGACATAGAAATTAAGGCACAATAAAAGTTCGTCAAAATACTTTTCGAGTCTTGAGTTTCTCAATAAAATTTGTACTCCACTATCAAATTTCTAAAATCTTACTCTCTAATCTGATAAGAGGTGGATTCATCATTTCAATTTGAAAAGATTCAGACTAATTGAACTATGTAGGGCCTGATTTCTCCTTCTTGAGATACGTAGGCAACCTTTCTAGGCCAGACCCTATCTTTCGAAAGCTTATGTCCCCCCTTTCTACTTTTAACGACTAACGTGAGAAGACCTTTATTCTACGCAAGTCAACTTTTCTGATACACTACATTCAAATCATATAGACAAAGTCTTGTCTATTTTCCATACCCTTTGTACTCATGGGTTAGTTTACCTCCGAATGAAGCAACAATTGTGTGTTTATTACTTTATGTGTGCTATTCTGTATTAACCGTTGATTCAAGGAAACTAACATACTTTCCTCTTGAGTTGTTCTTCTTTTGACAGGTAATTAAAATTGATCTGTGATTGATAAACTAGTTGACCATTCATATTTCACTCGATTGAAAGTTCGCAAAGATTCCTTTTCCGACCGAGATCTATCAAAAGAAAAGACACCAATGGCTTAAAACAGTGAGGATATGGGCTTAACTGAGATTGTTATGGTAGATCCTGTCATCACCGAGCAGAATAAGCTAATTGCACAGTTGATACAACAAATAGCTGAAATGAGAGTTGAAATGCAAAGGTCCCAAGATTTGACGAACTTAGTCATTATTGCTAACCTTCCAGGTCCAGACAACGAAAGGTCTCCACTCCACTTTTTCCTTCCAAACCCGACTCATGAACCTATCCTAAATATCCCACCTTTTATTTCTGTCCAAAACACCCCCAACCACTGACGCATATCATGCCAACTTCTCATACCAAGCACCCCAAATACCAATAACGTCCAAGCCCTCGTTCCACCTCAAAATACTAATACTACGAACCCCCAGATAACCCTTTCCAAAATCCAAACCCCTGACCAACACACTCAAATTCCACTTACCACTCAACCTCTGCCTCCCAAACTGAAACGACCCAAAACGTTCCTAAAAATGTGCCTCGGAAGTTACCAGAAACTTGTTTTAGCTATATCTAAAAATCCATTTTGTTTTTCGAAAATCTGACTTCATATTCTTGTTTAGGGGATCAAATTGAGTGGAAAATAGGTCTCACCCGAATTTTAGAGCAACCGTATCAACCGGTTGTTAATGAGTTTCTAGATTTCTTCCCAAAAGACATTCCCGGTGTCCCTCCCGAAAGGGAGATAGATTTTGGTATAGACCTCCTTCCCGATACTCAACCTATTTCTATTCCC
>JBCEWC010020959.1:0-10682 GCA_038996855.1 Solanum aculeatissimum
GACTTTAGGAAGCCTAAAAAGGGCCTAGGGATCAACCAAATTACAATTTAACCCTTAAAGAGGCGGAAAAATCACTGCACTCAGGGTCAGACGGAGGCACAAATGGACCATTCCACATTTGGAGGTCCGTCTCAGTGCTACATAAGAATTTACTTAGACATATTTTCAGCCCACAGCCTTGTCAAGGTTCTGCCCAACTTGACGGAGCACCAAACGGCCCGTTTGAGGTCTCACGGACCGTGGGGTGGTCCGTGGACCTTAACTTAGTTTTTGGTGTGAGTCTTGGCCACCCCCAGCCTACTGT
The DNA here is from genome assembly GCA_038996855.1 of Solanum aculeatissimum. Classification (NCBI taxonomy): domain Eukaryota; kingdom Viridiplantae; phylum Streptophyta; class Magnoliopsida; order Solanales; family Solanaceae; genus Solanum; species Solanum aculeatissimum. Next base: position 305 of record JBCEWC010020959.1, read on the forward strand.
ACCACTTGAAGGAACCCCCACACGGACCGTGCAAAGTTGCATGCTCCGTCTGACATGCCTTGGGCAGTTTCCAGGGCCTATCTCCAATGTCTTTTGAATTTCAGGCAGTCCTACGCTTTTTGCCATAACTTCTTCATCCGACCTTGGAATTGAGTGAAACTAGTTGCGTTGAAAAGATAATTGAATGAACTGTAAATTGCTATGTAGTAGCCTACACTGTTCAACCCACATCAAAAGTTACGTATCTGTGAAGTGCACTGTCCAAACGACCTCTCTATGTCCCAAAATGACCCGTTTTGCGTTCGGCTACTTGAAGTCCACCCGTGGCCACCAAATTTCAACCACGACCATTATAACACCATATAATACCAACCATAAGAGGTTTCGAAAATTTTTGGGTTGTTACAGAAAAATTATCTTTTGAAATCCTTGACAAAAGAATTTACCAAAACCATTTTTGAACTTGTTTTGAACCCCTTTTGATATTCCAATTCGAGTTTGGCTAAAAAAACTTGGGATATTACACGTATTAATATAATACTCATAGATATATAAATCTTTTATCATTCATATTACATGTGAGGCTAATTTTTAAACCATATCTTGAATCATACATGAGACTATATTCAAAATCATGCCTCAAAATAATATGTATTTAGGTTGTAAATCATATCATGCCTACTTTCATGTTTTAAAAAAAATGATAAATGCATAAGAGATCATGAAAAATTCATGTTAAATCAGTATATTATGGTTTTTAAACTAAAGTGAAACAAACTATTAAATAAAGATCAAAATTTCATAGAAACCCTAGTTTTACTACTAGCAATCTGGTAACATCATATCGGCAAAATATGTGCTAGTACTTTTGGAATGTACCAAGTATGTGAGATGCAATACAAGTATGCCATCATTCATAAGTTAAAGACTTAAATGCATAGAACAGTAAAGGCAACACCAACATGAGCTTAAGCATGCACAAGGAATGACGATCAATATGAATGAGAGTAATGCATAAATGAAACACATATGATGGAACGAAGACATCAATCATAGGCATTGTGGGAACTTGTTCAGAAATACCATAATGAAAGGAACATAGGAGTTTGTCGCTAGGTATTTGACCAAATAAGAACGTCTAGTTTCTATAGAACCTATCACTAAAATACCCCTAGAGGGGGATAAGGCTAAGTGGAGCGAAAAGGGTTTTCCATGTGATGGAAAATGAAAACTATTTTCCCCACATGAAGTTTATGAATAAGTAATTATCTAATAATGAGCAAGGAGTATCTGTCTTTCTACTAAACAGGATGGATTGAACTCATGATTCATTAGATGTTTTTTTATGAATATCAACTATGTATCGTAAGTATAAGTGATATAATAAAATAAGAATAAGAATACCACCCTTCATATAGACCCAGCTCTATAATATTATGATATAATAAAATAAGGATACCACCCAAAGGACTCAAAATCCTCATGTTAATGGTTCCAAGTTTTCAATATAGATAGTTAGGATAGAGGACTTGAAATCCTCATGTTAACGATCCCAATTTCCAATTCAGATTGTTAGAATAGAGGAGTGTAAATCCTCGTTCCAATCTAATCTGGGTTGGTAGGATAGAGGACTGTAAATCCTTATGTTAACCGTACTACCTTGTTGGACTACAAAAAATAAGCTTTTGAGTATTCTACATTGTATTTTTACGTTATGATTTTAGTCATTTTGACTACCCTATCTTAATTACCACAATCCCCTATTTGACAAAAGTTGTATTTATATACAATAATCGGATTATAGTGGGCATAGTTTAGTGGTATAAGTGTGATTCAGACCATAACTGACATATAAGACTATGTGAGCTACTACATAGAATCCAACATAACCCTTACATTAGTACGGAGAATCCACTTGCTAGGTGGAACTCCATTACATAGCATTCATAATCATATATCATAATTGGCCTACATGGATCCACTAGTCTAGCCTACAAGGACTCCTATGGTGAACATAGTTAATGAGGAAAAAGATTCCTTGTAGGGTTACCTTACCGAACCCCACCTCATTGCCTCATTCAGTGCTAAGTCATCGCACAAAATTCTTTAGAGGTTATACTTAGTCAAATAATGACACTTAGAATCATAAGTAGCTAATTTCAAGAGTACTATTAAACTTAGGGAACCTTCAAGTGAGAATTGTCCTTTCATCTTGGGGACCATCATAAACATCATTTAGGGCGTTATTGACATTCTTATATCTTTTACAAAACACATACTCAAAACCTTCTTTCATGCCTTACTTGTCATACTATAATATGCAAGGATTGACTTAAAACTTAGTGGGTCAAATCATTAGTTCAAAAAACTCATTAGTCATCAGAATCATGCATGATCATGGGAGTAATATGTTTATTTAAAACATGCATTCATCATCATTTAAAACTCAAATCATTGGGGTCATCACTATCAACTTAAAATATATAAAAAATACTTAGTAAAACATCACATGGTAACATTAAAGGCTTATCATAACATAAAACATCATGAAATCATCATTAGCAAGCATTGTAGAACTCAAGAAACTTAAATAAAAGGTAAACACTTTTAATGTAGGACTTTGTGGGTGGAAGAAGACCCATAAATCAACTCAATACCTTAGGTGTAGCCGAAGAAGAAGGAATTTGTTGTTATGGAGGAGATCCTTCAAAACCATAGCCTTCTTTGCTTTGTTCTTGGAGAGTATATTTGCCTTAGCAAATTTTAAAAAGTGGAAAAATGTAAAGAAAAATGGGAATCTAGGGCTTTAAGGTCTTTTTAGCGGCCTAAGAGATCATAAAAATGATATAGTTTAGGTTTAGGATTGATAGAAAAGAAGAAAATACCCTTCCTTAAAATTGTTAGACACGAACCACGAGATCCCAATTATGGGTTGTGGATGGAACTACAAGTCGTGGTTCTCGCCATTCTGTTCTCCTTTTCAAATCTTCAGAAACTGATTACCAACAACCAAACCATGAAACCTCTATCCACGGGTCGCACTTCAATCCATGAGTCATGGATTTCCTCGTGGAGTCCTTCTACACTTAGTAGAATTTCCACTTTTTTGGACCTCACTTACAAAGGCTAACCACGGACCATGTAAGGGAGTGCGGGTCATCCTGTTGGTCATGGGTTACCTTCCAGAAACTCCACATTGTGTTCATGTTTGGAACTCACTCCTATGGCTCTACCTATGGTCCGTGTTTCCTTCCATGGGACATATATGGTCTTCATGAATCACCTGACCCTTAGAAAAACTTTAACATTTCTTTAGCTCTCATCCACAAGCCTAGTCTACGGCTCATGGTAAAAACCATGATCTATGAACTTGGCTTCATGAAATGAGTTATGATCATTTCCAGCCCAACTTTTCTGCACTTTTTATACTCCTAACAAGAGGGTCCTTACACTTAACTTGGAAACTTTTGAGGTGTTACAATGACTCTTAAAAAAAAGTATAAGATTAAAGATGCATGCTTCAAAAGTTTGTAATTATCAAGTTTTTGGACTACAAAATGATGGACAACAATTTGATTGGAATCCAAGTCTAAGAAAATCAAGTTCTTTTTCATGATCTTATTGTAAAAAGTATGATCATAAAGGAGGCATTTCAAATTTTTATTGTAATTAAAAGTTTTCTCCTTTTTGAAAGAATTTCAAAAACTACCTGAAACATAAATACAAAGAAATATCACTAGAAGATTTTAATAATTCATCTCTAGATAGAAGAAGATAACAAAGTTGCTAGAAAGAAATTGTGTGGCAAACTCACAATTTTGGGGCTAATCTTGTGAATAATATTGCTTCAAATAGTAAGAATAGGAGCAAATCTTCTGGATTAAAGAAAGAGTAAAATAAGAAAACTTCAAAAGCAATTGTAATAATGGTAGAAAAACTAATAGTAAAATTTAAGATTATCAGATTTTGAAACGAAACAAGAAAAGAATTAACCAAACATGCTTGAAGAAATTAATGAGATTGAAAATCTATGTGTTATTGTCACACCCCAAACCTACGGTCTAGATGTGACACGGCGAATGGGGAACCCAAAGGGACCCTAAACAAGCCTCTTAAGCAAACGTGGCACATCCTTGGTTCGCAGAAGCATAAATAGACAACCATCACGTAGCAAATAATTTCTAAGGGAAAGCAAGACTTTGGACTCATGCGATTGGGATGTTTTAGGGAAGAGTATTAACATGAATCACATAGAATGTAAATCTAAAGGACGAGTAAGTATGACTCAATCTATGAGGACATTAAGGGACTTAGAACTTTAGAACTTCCAACTCATCAACATAACAAGCAATCAACACATAGAAGGGAGTCGGGACTAATGGGACTAAGGGAAATCTCCAATAATACAAAAGACATAATAAGAGTCAAGCTCATAACATACAACCTAAATATCCAACAACATCTCTAGATACAAATGGAATGGGGGCCAAGAAATCTCCCAGGCTCACCCTGAAAAGATAGTATCCAAAAATATAGTAGTATAATAAAAAACATGAAATTACATGGATATTGTCCCTGAAAGTGGAGGACTTACCAAAAGTACCCTTCACTCGAATCGTCTAGCCACACAGAGGAGGAGGATGATAGATGTGAGCTCCAGTTCCTACATGGTAAGATCATGTAGCCAAAAAATATGTGTTAGTATGTTTGAAAGTAATATGTATGCGGGATCCAATGCAATAAGGAACATACGTCATAATTAGCTATATGCATAGTAAAATCAATGGATATAAGAGCAAGAAGTCATGAGTGCTCAATGCCTTAGCCAGAATATACATAAGGAGCCACCAAATCACATAAAAGATCATACATAGATGAAAAAAATTGTAACCAACATATAAGACCAAGTGAGTTACTACTTGGAATTCTAATGTTCACTCTACACCGGACATAGAGTGGTCTACCATGCCAGGGTAAACCAAACATTCATCATACAGGAACTCCACCCTTTTCGAGAATGCTTCATAATCACCTTACGAGAACTCCACCCTTTTCGGCTAACATATGATAAGAACCTTACGGGAACACCACCCTTTTTGGAATTCAATTTAACATATAGCGTACTAGAACACTACCCTTTTTGGTCATTCATGCAACTTAAGCTATATGGATCCATTAGCTAATTAATAAACATATGGTGGCAACACAGTTATGAGATAATGGTTATATACCAAGGTCTGCTCGGTGCTAGGTCTCAATACCAAGGAATATTCAAAACAAGACTTTTATCATAATATTCAAAGCATCAAAATAGCATAATTTAGACATAGAGTAGCTCTTCAAAACTAAATCTTCATCATATCAAATAGAGCTTCATAATATTCACAATCTCTCATATCTCATATCATACATAATAGCCCCTTTCAAAATTCATATCATTCATAGCTTGCATAATCTTTCCATAAGGCCATCAAAATCTTAGAAACTTGGCATACATCTTAAATCAAATATGGTGGGTTTATAATCATAACTTAAAATCATGCAAATCATATGTAAAGTCCATGAGAGATACAAAATAATATCACTTGATCGATATTCAATGAACCCACCAAATTATAGTAAAAACTTAGGTAGGGAATTATTATCCTCTCATATAAATCATAAATCCCATATGAAATTTCACCTTAAAATAATGCATAAGGATGCGCCATCATAAAATATTGCATAATATACTCACATAAAAGGGTTCACAAATTTATCATGCAATACCAAACCTTGAGTATACCAAAAGGGTGAAACAATGGTTGAGCTTAGTGGAGGAAAGGTCCCCATTAATCAAAACCCACATATCTTATTCGATTTGGTGGAGGAAAATCTGACTTTGAAATGAAGAAATCTGAACCCTAGCTTGTTCACTATTCTTGGAAGCTTGAAGGACTGGGGAGGAGTTTTGTGACTTATGGCTTTTGAGAGAATGGATTGAATGAAGGAACAAGGGGTGTAAAAGGCTGGAATAAGGCTTATTGAGGCATAAAATGATGGGGTTTAGAGATAAAATAATAGGAAAAGTCAACTTTTTCCCTTTAAATGTTTTACTGGATAGGACCACGAGACCCTGTTTACGAGTCGTGGTCCACTCCATGGGTCGTAGATGAGGGTCTTGTCTAATGCCATTTTAGAGACTCTAAAACATTTCTCTAAATCACATTTCATGACTAGACTTACGACCCGTATAATATTCTTTGGCCCATTTGATGCCTCGTAGATTGAACCTCTGAGAACTTTTAAATTTCAAAAAATCTAACCCTCATTCCACAAGCAAGAATTACAGCTCATGAAAGAATCTACGACCCGTAAAGGCCTTCGTACATCAATGGCCTTCCAAACTCAAACTACTAGAATTTGCACTCAGGTTCCACTAGCCAAATCGCGTCCTATACAAACTCTTATGACCCATAATGGCCCTCATATCCTCTGATACTTGGAAAAAATTTAAAGATTCTTTTTCCTTTGCATCTTCCATACCTTCCAGCATGTGGGGCCTTACAATATCTCCCCCTGGGAACATTCATTCTCGAATGTGCTAAAGGCAAGCTCTAAGAATGGATTAAATGCACCATATACAAGTATGCAACTTATGCATCATAAAATCTTTAAACCATATTTCAAATAACATTCATAATGCAAGTCTCAAAATCACAAAACCATACGCAAATGACATGGAAATGAATGCAAGGAAAAAAGGTTCTTAAATAGAAGAGTCATGGTACCCCATGATTGAGTAGAATGAAAGAGATAGGGGTATCGATTTTTCATATCTGCTTTAGCTTCCCAAGTTACACTTTCGACTTGTTGGTTCCTCCAAAGGACCTTAATGGATACAATGTCTTTATTCCTCAACGTTTAACTTTTCTATCCAATATTTCCACCAGAACTTCCTCATAAGTCAAATTTTCTTCAACATCCATCATTTCCATGGGCGCAATAGAGTTTGGGTCTCAGATACACTTTCTCAACATGGAGACATGGAAAATTGTATAAACCATGCTTATTTTCAGGGGCAACTCTAATTCTTAAGCAACTTTATCGACACACCTCATGATCCAATATAGCCCAACATATCTAGAGCTTAACTTTCCTTTCTTTCCAAAATAAACCACACCCTTCATTGACGAAGCCTTCAAATACACCCAATCATCAACTTCAAATTAAGATGTCTCTTTCTAGTATCGGCATAGGACTTTTTCTGACTTTGAGTTTCTTTCAACCTCTCTATTATTGTTCTTACCTTCTACAAAGCTTCCATCACCAAATTCAGGCCCAACAAAGCCATTTTCCCTACTTCAAACCACCCAATCAGGGATCGATAATGCCTACTATATAAAGCTTCAAAGGGAGTTATTTTGATGCTAGAGTGGTAGCTATTGTTTTAGGCAAACTAAATGAGTGGAAGATAATTATCCCAACTCCCCTTAAACTCTAAGACACAAGCCCGTAGCATATTCTCAAGAGTTTAGATGGTCGTTTTGGCTTGGCCATCCTTTTGTGGGTGAAAAGTCATACTAAGCTTGACATTATTACCAAGGCTCTTTTGGAAGGACCTCCAAAAGTGTGATGTGAATTGAGCATCTCAATAAAAAATAATGGATAATGGGACCTCATGCAATCTCAACATCTCATTAATATAAAACTTGGCATAATCCTCAATACCATAAGTTGTTTTACCCGGTAGCAAGTGAGTCGACTTTGTCATTCTATCAATAGTGACCCAAATGGAATCAAAGTGTTTTCTAGTTTTTGGAAACCCAACCAAAAAATTCTTATTGATCTCTTCCCACTTTCAAGTAGAAATCTCTAGATCTTGAGCTAGGCCACCCGGCCTTTGATGTTCGGCCTTGACTTGTTGGCAATTATGACAACCAACTATGAACATAGTGATATCCTTTTTCATGCCACCCTAGCAATACATTTCACTCAAATCTCGATATATTTTGGTGGAATCGGGATGAATGGAGTAAGATAAATTATGATTCTCACACAAGGTTAAGTCCTTCAATCCATTAACATCAGGCATGCATAACCTACCTAAGTACCTAAGGACACCATCTTCCCCTTGGGAGAAAACCTCCACTTTGCCATCCTTCACCAATGACTTAAATTCAACCAAATTGGCGTCGAGGTCTTTATTAGATTTAACCTCTTCTGCCATGGAAGAGTTAGAACCATTTATAACCATCACACCTCTATTTTCAACATCATTCAACCTAGCTTCAAATCATTCTAACCGATGAATTTCTTTTGCCAATTCCTTCTTGCTATCATTAATATGAGTTGTACTCTTCATGGAAACTCTACTTAGAGCATCGGCCACAACATTTGCTTTGTTTGGATGGTAGTGCACACTCATGTCATAATCTTTAAGAAACTCTACCCATATCTTTTGCCATAAATTTATATCTCTTTGGGTGAACACGTATTGGAGACTTTTATAGTTGGTGAACACATCCACATGAACCCCATATATATAGTGAGGCCATATCTTCAAAGAAAAACAATGACCGCTAATTCAAGATCATAGGTGGGGTAGTTACGTTCGTGTACCTTTAGTTTTCTAGAAGCATTGGAAATGACGTTTCCATTTTCATCAAAACACACCCCAAATTGATTCTCAAAGCATCATAATACACTACAAACCCCTTTAATCCTTCTTGTAATGACAAAATAGAAGCGGTTGTAAGCTTGTCTTTCAATATTTGGAAACTTCCTTCATATTCATCAGTCCACACAAATTCATCTTTCTTTTGTCATCTTTTTTAAGGGGCAAGAAATTAAGAAGAAACCATTAACAAATCTCTGGTAATATCTGGTCAATCCCAAGAAACTCCTAATGTATGTTGGAGTCAAAGTCCTAGGCCAACTTCTTACCACCTCTGACTTTTTAGGATCCACCTTAATACCTTCACCCGATGCCATATGACCTAGGAATGCAACCTCCTTCAACCAAAATTCACATTTTTGTCAAACTTAGCAAATAGTCTTTCCTCTCTCAACATTTTAAACACTATCCTCAAATGCTTTACACGCTCCATTTCACTCTGGGAATAGATCAAAATGTACTCAATGAAGACCACCACAAACATGTCGAGGTAGGGTTTAAAGACCCTATTCATGAGATTGATAAATATTTTTGGAGCATTAGTTAAGCCGAAGGACATCACGAAAAACTCAAAATGTCCATATCTTGTTCAGAAAGCCATTTTGGGAATATCACACTCCCTTACTATCAATTGATGATATATACCCGAACCAAAGGTCAATCTTTGAGAAGTGGCTAGCTGTAACAACCTGAAAAATTTTGAAATCTAATTATGTTTGGCATTCTAGGATGTAATATAAGCCATGGTTGAGTTTTAGAGGTCACGGGTTGAGTTTAAGTGGCCGAATGCAAATTGGGCTAGTTAGTGGCCTAGAGGTAAAGTTTCGGCAGTGTAATTCAAATAGTCATAACTTTTGATTTCGAATGAACCATCTAAGCTACCATATATCAAATTGAAGCTCGTTGAGTTAGCTTTACAACACAAGTATTTTTACTCAATTTGGAGTTCGGATGAGGGTGATATGTCCCAAACAGTGAAGCTATCTGAAATTTGGAAGCCATTGGAGATAGGCTCAGAAAAGTGACCAAGGGCAGGGGCACGGACCGTGAAATTTTGTACGGTCTGTCTAGGGTGTCTTGTGGTGTCACAGTGAGCTTGGGGTGGCCTGGAACCACCCCTAAGCCAAGTGTAAGTCAACGGAACCTTGGACTGTCTGTTTGACATTAAACGGTTCGTCCACTGTCTCGTGAAGGTGGACATAGGCTAGGTAAAGGCTTGGCCATGCTTTTTGAGGCCAAGTATGGTTAGACGATGGGTTACACGACCATTCACATGTTGAACGGACCATTTATGGGTTCGTGAAGTGTAACAGAAAGTCCTCCGAAAGTTCACGCTGAAGAAATGACTAACTGTGGTTGGATGGCCAGTTGAACGGCTCGTGTGCCTGTTGACGGTACTGTAGCTTCTGTTTGGGCACTGTGCACAGTTAATAGTTCCATCTTATTGGTGGTATTTTTGTGATTTAACATTTCCTTAAGCCCCCTTTTGGTCCCTTAAGGTATCCTAAACCCCTAAAACATTCCCTAAAACCTATTTCATCCATTAGAACTCTCCTACACTCTCTCTTAAGATCCTAAGACTCCTCCATTGAAGCTAGCTTCTAGAATTTGGGGAAGAAAAGTTGTTTATGTTTGATCTTGTTGGTTGTTTGCTTGGATTAAGGTATGTAGGACTTGATTCAAGGATCCTCTTTCATCCTTGAAGATCCTAAGAACCCTAAC
>JBCEWC010020960.1:0-10681 GCA_038996855.1 Solanum aculeatissimum
ATATATATATGTATTCCCGTGGGATGAGGCTTAGTACCGAGGGATTGGAGTAGTAAGTGGGCTATCCCCAAGGGCCCAACTCATTTCCGTCAAACCATGTGCCAACATGGGATTTCTCCTTAGATGAGATGACTTGTTTGTTTCCTCTTGTTGAAGGGTGATTAGGGACCTACCTGGAAAGTAGTCCAGATCCAAATAGTAGATCGCTCAGGTCTCCTCTGGTGTCAGCTGAGGCAACATCCCCGCTATGATATGATCCTAGGTTGCATTTCATGCATCATGGCATGACATATTGTTATTATATATTCCTCTTGGCTATGTGCATTCCTTTCGTATCATTGTCCCCTTGTCATCTCGTTTGGTCATACTATATTGTCATATGCATTGCATGCCCGCATACTTAGTACATATTTGTGGTAACCCATACTTTCATCTATGTTCTAACCATGTAGGGACCGGTGACGACTTCTATCTTCCGGCGGACGAAGAGTGACATCCTTGGAGTTATTCGCTTGTGGTGAGCCCTTTTGTTCAAGGGAAACAACTACCTTCTATCTCTCTTGTATTTGTTTATTTTCTTTATTTATGTATTGAGGGTGAGCCCCAAACTATGTCGAGGTCCTGCTCTTTCTTATGTAGAGGCTATGTTGGATACACTAAACTCTTGCACGTTGTATTATGCTTTATTGGGATATTATGACTATTGGGATTTGCTTATGGAAATGATGTTTCGATTATGCTTATGAGTATGTTTATGGGATTGTAAATGTTGGGAATGTGCTTATGTGGAAAGTCCCCTAACCCGGTATGCCCCCATAGCTTGAGTCCTACTTACCTGCCCCTTAGAGATACTTGTGATGTGCTATGTGATTCATGCTCATCCCATCCCCGACAACATCTCCATAGCTTGAGTCCAAAACCCCGTTTCCCCTAGAATTAATTGTTATGTGTTTACTTTCTGCACTTCCGAACCGATGATGTGAGTAATGATGCTATGATGACTTGATCGAGGACTTTCGGGTTCTTCTTCGCCATGTCACACCTTGGTCCCCTATCCGGGTCGTGACATTATAGGTGACATAACTCCTTAACTTACCCCAAAGGAGCATTTCAATTACTAAATTTCTATGAAAAAAGTTGCACAATTTTTATATTCTAAGACTGATTTCATTTTGTATTTAAAGTTGTTTGATTTCTTATTTCACTATAGGAATTTTTATAATGAAATTAAATATTATGAAAGAAAATTTTAATTGTTACAAAGAATTATATTTCAAATGTTGAAGTAAAAACTTACATTATTTCCCTCCAAAAGTTTTTTCTTGAACACAATTAAAGAAAAAGTGACTACATTTTTTTCTATTTTTTATTTTACTTTAAATTCAACTAAATAACAGAAATTTTATTAAACCAAGAAGTACTTCTACTTTCCATTGTATTGATAGTACTAAATGTATTAAAATTTTAATTATGACTTTAATGAATACTCCTATCAATTATAGGGGTAAAATAGTAATTTTACTACACTAATCATTGTTTTCTTATTAGATGTGCCAAGTGCCCAAGTCAAAACTTGACATCTAACAGTGAACAGAGGAAGTATACTTTAAGACATGCGATTTAATTTTAAGATTTGAAATCATCAAATGAAATTAGTATTTGATCATGTGAGTTGGTTTCATAATTTGAAATTCTAAATTTTCAAAAAAGCCTGAGTTGATAATTTCCACTACAAAAAAGTATGGAATTAGCAACGACTATGTTATTGTTAATTGCAACAACTTGATTTAATTGTTGATATATCTTTTAATTTTTAATCACAATATTTTTGTTGTTGCCAAACATTTTACTGTTGTTGCTATATTTCTATTATTAATAATAATTAATATAATAAGTTTCAAATATAAAAAAATTGCAACAATATTTTTGCAACAACCATGATTTTGTTGTCCAACTTTAATAAATGGCAACAATTTAGTTAATTTATGCTATCTTAAAAAATATTTGGCTAATTTTTTTTTATTATTGCTAATTATCTATTTAACAATAACTTAGGCCTAAAATATATTTACCCTTTCAGTTTCTGCCAAAACAACTTTTTTGTTTCTGCCAAAACAATTTATAGTGCTTTCTCAAATTTTTCTTTTTCTTTTTTCCAAGTTTAAGCTGTGCAGGGTCTCCTTGGTTTTCCCTAAAATTAAACCTAGCAGATTTTCTCTTCCTTGTTGCACTAAGATGCTATTGTTCTTGAAGTCATCTGGTGAGTTTGTTTTTTTTTTTTTAATTACGATTTGTTCTCTTTTTACAAATTTTGGTGAATTTTTGTGCATGATTATCTTATGATTTAGGCTCTTTAATTATTGTGTGCTCGTTTTTAATTTGTGAATTTTTCATAAACTTTGTTAAATTTTTTTTTTTTTAATTTCGGATACTTTATAGTGGATTTTTTTTTTCAATTGATTGAATTACCCTTGCTTCGTCAATTAAAGAGGTCCAATGTTGCATTTAGTCCAATGTTGATTCAAAATAGATTACGTGTATCTATGTTGCATTTAGTCTCTTTGAATCACTGGCGTAGTAGTCTTAATTTTTTTTTAATATTTTTTCAATGGTCTTGTGTGGAGGTGTTTGTGTTTATTACCATTGATGTATTTTTAGGTGCCATTGAAATACTTCTTTCTTATGCTATATATCTCATTCTTTGTTATGAAGAAGTCCCATAGTGAATTTTTATTTATCGAACCTGAGTTTTTCTTCTTCTTCTTCTGGTGAGAGCCCAGGACTACCTATTTCTAACACTCCCTAAACAGAGAAAAAAATAAGTAATAAAAATAAGAATAACAAGGTTGAGTTAGAAGATTCCTCAAAATGGAGAATTTGTAGACTCATAAAAGTTGATATTTTGAGTAAGTTGTATACACCTTGCTCGTCTTTTTCCATTGCTAGACACCGTAGAGTATGGTCTAAGCTATATAGATTGTTGTAATAAAACATATATGACAATATAAGGAACAATATTTAAAGAGGTTCCATTTAATAGGAACAACAAAACATACCAATTTAATAAGTATACAAGATTTTATAAATCTTTTTTTTTTTTATATTGGAGTTTAATGAAGATAGACTGTATGTTTATTTTATCCCTGCCTTTGAGGTAGAGAGGTTTTTTTCGATATTCCTTCTTCAATTTAAGCCTTTTAAATAAATATTTTTCCACATTTTCAAAATCTTTTAAGTTCAAGAACTAATGGTGTCTAAGTGTAAAAGTAATTTCAGTAAATCAATTTTACAAGATTAGATACTCCAAGTGCAAAGTCGATACTCGTAGTGTGCCCTAGTACTATGGAATTGCAACATCTCGTTCAATATGGAGAGATGAATTTGCATTTTTTGTAATTCCATAGTTGCACCACTACTTTAACGCCTTGAATAGTGCTAACAATAGTTGTGTTATTTTACTTTACTAACCCATCCTTTTTTAAGTTGTTTGTATTTATTTTAAAATATCTCGTGTAGTTTTGAAATTAAATTGATTATCTATTATAATCTTACTTATTTTTTACTCTTTTGTATGAGAAGTTATTTCGGAATGAATTTAGGATATGTAGTTGTAAACAAAAGAATTATTGGTCTTAAAAGTACTTTTTGGTCTTTATATTAACTTTTACAATATGAAGTCTTTCTCTAACATTTTCTTTCTTTGTTTGTTGATAAGAAAATCATATAATTTTATATTTATTCATTTGAAATTCTTTTTAGGTAAGTATATAATGAATAAAAGTTGGACACTTATTGGGAATAGGGCGTTATCACAATACTTAAATGGTGTGGAATAATTTTAAACTTTGCCTTTTTCAATCTTGAGATTGGTATAAGAATTCAATGTTTGTCCTTAAAATGTGATAATGTTCTTTGAAAAACATGAGATGTAATGAGAATCGATTTATGTGGGTGGGGAATGAATCAAACTTATAAAAAATGGATTCATCACGGTGAGCCAGATTTATCTTCAGATGATGAAACAAATATTAGTGAAGATTCAATTTTAGAAAATGATGATGCTCCTATTTTTGAAATGTTGCATGATATGTACATATGAGGGTGTTCCTAATAATAGTCATGACATTGATGAGACAACTAAGTTATGACACCAAGAGCCTAATACATAAGCTAAGCCTTTCTATAGGTTATTCAAGGATGCAAAAAATTGATTATATCCAAATTGTGACAAGTTTTCCAAAATCTCTTTTACAGTGCGTCTTTTTCAAATGAAGTATATGCATGGATAGAGTTATACTTCATTTGACTCTTTGTTGAAATTATTGAGTGATGCTTTACCCAAAAAGAAAACATGCTTCAAAATTGTATTTATGAAGTTCAAAAGATAATAAGAGATTTGGGTTTAGATTATGTGAAGATAGATACATTTATTAATAATTGCATACTATATAAAAAGGAATATGCAAATCTTGAGCAATGTCCTCAATGTGGTGAAAAACGATGGACAATGAGGAAAGGAGAAGATGGCAATAATGAAGTTGCTTCAGGTAATTTGAATAAGAAAAAGAATGAAATTCCTAGAAAGATTCTTAGATAATTTCCTATAATACCAAGATTATAATGACTTTTTATTACAAAAGAAATCGCAAAAGAAATGAGATGTCATAAGAATAAATGAGTTGATGATAGAGTGTTACGTCATCCAGCTGACTCATTGACATGGAAATTTTTTGATGAAAACCATCCAAATTTTACTTCAGATCCTCTTAGACTTTCTTTAGATGATTTTAATCCTTTTGGTTCAATGAGTAATTCATATAGCATATGACAAGATATCTTGATTCCATATAATCTCCCTCAGTGGCACTGTATGAAACGATCTAATCTTTTGTTATCTTTACTTATTCCTGGACCAAAAGGTTCTGGTATGAATATTGACGTATATCTCCAACCTTTAACTGATGATTTGAAAACCTTATGGTGGGGGTGGAATTGAGACTTATGATGCTTTTATGAAATAAAATTTTTAATTAGTGCTTCTTTATTGTGGACAATCAATGACTTTCCTGCTTATGGTATTGTATCTGGTTAGAGTACTAAAGGTAAACTAGCTTGTCCAATTTTTCATGTACATACTTGTTCATTTACTTGAAACATGGTCGAGAGCAATGTTATATGAGTCATCGTAGATTCTTAGAGATAAATCATCCTTATCGTTAGAATAAAAGTTCTTTTGATAACACAAAGGAAGAAAGATTTGCACCACAAGTTTTGAGTGGTGAAGATGTGCTTATGCAACTTAATACCTATTCACAAGGTCAGTGGATGACAACATACGAAAAAGAATATGAGACAATGAAAGATGTGATGATTGAAAAAAGAAAAATATATTTTTTGAGCTCTCATATTGGAAGAATTTATTGATGAGACATAATTTGGATGTAATGCACATTGAAAAGAATATTAGTGAATGTGTACTAGGAACGTTGTTGGATATTGCAGAAAAAAGAAAAGACGCATTGAAATCTAGATTGGACTTATAAGAGACGGAAAAAAAAACCCTCCATCCCATAAAAAGTAGGGATAAATGCATACTTCCTCCAGCAAGTTATACAATGTTTAAAGTGTAAAGGATTCAATTTTTTTAGCTTATCAAAGAAGTTAAGTTTCCGGATGCGTACGCTTCTAACATCAGTCGTTGTATATCAAGAAAGCTAAAATTTTTGGACTTAAAATTCATGATCATCATATTGTTTTTCAACGTATTGTACCACTTATCATCAAAGAAATTTTGTCAAAAATGCACATAACCTGTTAATTGAATTGTCATTAATTATTCTTTAATGCTTTGTGTGCTAAAGAGTTATCTGTGGAGGAAGTTAGACCTATTAGATTAAACCATACGAATGACATTATGTAAACTAGAACGTGTGTTCCTGCTGACATTCTTTGATGTCATGGTGCATTTGGAAAATGAGGCGAAGTTTGGTGGTCCTGTTCACTTTCGATGGATGTAGTATATTAATATATTTTATTTCATAGATTTTTGTGAACCGTAAAAGGTTATGTACGCAATAAATTTCATGCAGAAGGATCAATTATTGAGGGCCATATTGCAGAGAAGTGCATGACATTGTGCTGTAGATATCTAACTGATATGGAAACGAAGCAAAATCGTCCAGAAAGGAATTCTAATTCTTCTAACATAAATCACAATAGTCTATCTATGTTTAATTGTAATGGTAAACCACTAGAAGGGGGTTCTTGGATAAATTTGAGTACTTTTGAAATCATTCAAGCCCATTTTAACATTCTTCAAAATTGTGAGGATGTTAATCCTTGGATTGAGTAAGATATACTTCATCTTTATATCATTTTTATACACAGTTTACACTTGTATTGTATTTTTTGTTTAATTGTTTTTCAAATTTTCACATTCTATAGGAAACATTTAGAAATTTTAACAAAGGAGAATAATAAAAATGTAGCGAAGAGACACAAGGAGGAATTTCCTTTATGGTTTGAAAAAAAAGATAAAATCTATTATTTGATGGTTCGTAAATTTATTTTTTTAAATAACATTAATATTTATAATTAAAATATTACAGGTGGTACAATTAAAGGAGAATGGTGATAGTCAGATTAATAAAGAATTACTAATTTTGGCAAAGCCTCCGGATCTTCGATTTTTTTGTCATAGCAGATTTATCTTGAATGATTTTCGATTTTGAATAATAGAATCTGAGTTAGGTTTGAAAACTCAAAATAGTGGTGTGGTTGTGAAGAGTGATGAACACACAGGAAATGTTGATTATTTTGGAAGGATAAGAAGAATTTTAGAGATTCAATAGATGAGCAATAAATCAGTTATATTATTTCAATATGACTGATTCGAAGTTCCTACTCAATGTCGTAGTCAAAGTGATTCATGCATTCTAGGCTTACAAGCTCAATCAGTGTATTATATTAAACATGATCAAAGTGAGAAATGACATGTAGTGATAAGGGTAAGATCACAAAATTTGTATGATCCTCCCGAAAAAATGGATGAAACGGAACTGTATCAACTTATTGACTTAGTTGAAAGAGGAGAGGAAAATTCACAATTAGAATTGAAAAATGATAACATTAGAATACAAAGAGAAGATATTGATGGAGTGAATGTTGAAGCACCTCTCAGGGACGAAAACGAAGTAGACTTAGTAATTGTGGATGACTTCTGTGATTCTGCAATAGATGAAGATACTAATGAATATGATGAAGTTGAGGATGATCATTGGTTGTGATTTCAACTTGTCATCAAGTTTTTGTTTTGTGAATGACTTTGTTCTTAGAAGTTTTATTTTTTATCACCTTGCCAACTTTATTTGTTTCTCTCAATTTTTGAGCATTATTTTGTTTTTTATTATTTTTACATTATTTTATTTGTTAATTGTTATTTTTGTTATCACGGTTTGTATTTTTGACTAGTTTTTATTTATATAACATTACAATATGTTGCGGTCAATCATGTATTGGAATTCCACTGAATTTTTATTGTTGTTCTTATAGTCAATCATGATGACAAATATGCATATTTCTAATGATAGTGAAATTGGCAATGTAACTGCAATCCCACCTCCAGGTAAGTTGATCCATTTGTGAAATTGTATCTTTATAAAATCTCTAGATCATAGATCTTATTTTATATATATTCAAATATATTAATGTATTGTTAAAGAAAAACACAGAATGGGGAGAGGGAAGACAATAGAGCTTTCAACCCAAAATAAATGCAAGGAAAATGACAATGGAAAGTTGAAGGTGAATATTCCACCAGATCAAATAGTAGCAGTAGGTCCTGGAGCTAAAGATTTTATTACTGAGCTCTCAGTGAAAGTTCTTACTAATGCTAGACATGATGTCAAGAATGGGAAGAGAGTTTCTGATCTAGCAAAAAATAGGATTGTTGCTTATATATTGGTGAATTACTTCATTCTCTAACTTCTTTTTTAAATATTAAAATGGTAAATGATCAATAGTAATATTACTGTCTTCCACACTCTCTGTTTTTTTTTATTCTTGTTTAAATGATAAATATTTTAACTCTCATCAAAATTTAAGTTTATCGAGGATATGACCTTAAAAGTAGGCATTTGTAACATTGGTGAATCTATCATAGCATTCACTTCTTCACAAACAATTTGGATTAGCTTATAACCTCCTAAATTGTAGAGCCTCTCCAAATATTTTCCTAAACCTAGCTTAAAGTATCTCACAATATTCATTAGTATGGTCTCATTTTCTATTTAAGATAAGCCATCTAGAGAATGACTCAATATGGCATTATCTCATCAAACTTTCTCCAAAAAGAAGAGAGGTTGATGGTATTGGATATAAAGCAATATGTGTTGATATCAGATAGAACAGTATCTTCGCACTTGCACAATATAGTAAGGTTTTCTTACAATAACAAAATCATACTTATGTTGAAACACGATTTCTAAGGAATCTGTCTTATTCAAACAAATTGTCTAATTTGTTGCATTTGAATGACGTTTGCTCATTATTCTCTCCTTTAAAAGGTGTGGTATCAAAAGTAAGTTCATATAAAAACACCTATAGTTTCCACCAATCTACTGGATCATGTTTTTGTTCTCTTTTTGTGATAAGAAACAAGAAAGGACCAATTAAATTGGCATAACATACAATAAGAATTTTTTAACGTTTTTACAATAGATTTTTTGGTTTGGACTTTGTAAGAGTTGGAATAAAGAGAGATCAAAATCTGAAAGCATAATATGACCATCTGATATTTACTAGGAAGATCTTTTGGGTTTGGACCAAATGTAAAGCTAGCAGCTATTGTATTGTGGAATACTGTTTGGAGGAATATCTTATATCCTTTGTTCTTTTTGGATATTGTTTATTAGAGATTAAGTTAACTAAAAATTCATCTTAAATATCTAATTTAATACTATCATTTTTAAAGGCACATATTTGTCAACTATTAGCAACGGTTGGGGTGATTGTAAATGTAACCTTTACACTGACATTTCATGAAATTTTCCATCAACACCTAACATACATTCATAGCTCTAGATCGTGATAGTCCCCAACTAGTGCCATTGAACCATCCCATTCGGGACAACCAGAGTACACGCTCATTATGTAGGGGAAAAATTGTTCTGCATGCATGCTGCTAGCAAGTAGCAACTTAAGCTCGCGTCCATCGAATGGATAGATGCTTTGCTTGCAATGGGCTTGAACCAGGATTAGAAAACTCCCACTTAGTAATGATACCATCCCATCCAAAGCTAATGAGCATAGGGTAGTAAGGGTGTCAGTTGCAATCTCTCACATGCTCCTGATGGTAATCAAGTTTCGCAACCTCAACTGCACTCACCATATCATAGATATAGACAGAAGAATCACTTGATCTAGTGTTTATGAACTTTTTCCCTATGCTTTGTGCAGGAGATAAGTAACAACATATAAGAGTATGAAAGATAGAGTGACCTTTATAAGTAGTCTATGATAGGTCATGTGGGTGTTTCTTATTTCTAAGATGCTCTGGGTAGTCCATTCATCTGTAATCTCAGTCATAACTTTACGCCTTGGGTAGTAATTAATGTTATAAGACCTTTTTCTTATATCCCAGAGTTTGATAGCCTGATATTTCACATTTGAGATTAGATACTAGCCATCTCCACGAGTGTCAATGTATGTAATGCCTTCTAGATATCCAATGAGAATCTCAGTTGCTTCCTCTCTAGTAAAAGAGCAACGCCTGTCCCAAACCTTACATAAGTTATCATCCCTTCCAGAATATATGATGTGTCCAGTTTTGTCAGCAAAGCATACAACATTAACATCAGACGTATGAGCTGAAATCTAAAGGATTAGCCTTTTTGCTTCAAGATCATAAACATATATTTGACTGTCATTGTTGCCAGCGACAAGTTCTTGCCCATCAGTAGAAAATTTCACAAAGAATATTCCAAATGTATAATTGTAATAATCATAGGTAGGGGAAGAAAATTCCAAACCTTCATGAATTTCCGTAACATTTGTGAAAGACTATTTCATGCCAGATCTTACATCAATAATATGGACAATGGGTGAAATATTGGAATAAACAAGAAAATGTTGGTTAGGTGAAAGTGATGTATCAATGATTGTTCATTTTAAACTTTTTGCTCTAATATCCTTCTAGATTTTCCAGCCTTGATAAACATTTTATATCCTAATATGAATTTCCTGAAATCCAGCAACAAAAAGAGATCCATCAGTTGAAAATTGTGAAACATAAGCAGCAACTCCTCATTTGGTCAACTATAGAAAGACCATTTGTTGGAAGATGCCGGCTCAGAAGATGACAAGAGTCAGATAATGAAAATCTTCCTCTGCCTATACAATTCCCTTCCCTAATAGCGAACATTTCAACAGGTTGATGCTGCAAATATATATGACACACTACAAGAAAGTATGAAATTAGCAACAACCTTTTAGCAACAACTTTGTTGTTGTTGGCTTATATTAATAAATTGCAACAACTTGATTTAATTGTTGATATCTCATTTAATTTTGAACCATAATATTTTTATTGTTGCAAAACATTTTACTACTAGTTTCTGGGAACGTGCGTTGCACGTTTGTCCACTAATTAGTATTCTACAATGGAAAAAAATATTGATTTTAT
>JBCEWC010020961.1:0-10680 GCA_038996855.1 Solanum aculeatissimum
AGAGCTTATGTGCTACATGCTTTAGCTTCCGCGTTTCCGAACCGATGATGAGTGTAATGATGCTATGATGGCTTGATTGAGGGTCTTCGGGTCCTCTTTCGCCATGTTACATCTAGGCCCCCTATCCGGGTCGTGACACCCCTACACCAAAAGAAAGGAGGAATTCACTTGCCAAGGTGACCTTCTAAGATGCCTAAATGGATCCTCTAAAGCAAGCTATTAAGCAACCTCTACTAACGGGTGGTCTAGAAGCCAACCTCTACTTGCGGTGACCCCTATTTCCTATGGTGGCATGTAGTTGTGGGACAATGGGATTCTACTAATGGTCTCATTCCCTAGCTAATGGGGAGTACTCGCACATATCCCAAGGTCCACTCGGTACTAAATATGGCTCTCATGGAATGATCATAGACATGAATCATAGAATCATCTAGTATAGAGGGGTATTTTACTAACCTGTCTCTAAACCCTTAGAAACAATAGAGAGGTATTCTACTAACTCATCCCATAAGCCTTTAGAACATAGATCATCATCAAGGGATAACTCCTAAATCTTGTCTATGCCTCTATTTTTGGCTCATCATCATAATCTCATATATGCCTCTACTATCAGCCCATCATCATCTTATAAGCTTTACTAGGTGGAGGACTCATACCTCAAACATTCATTCATTCTATACTTCATAAGACTAGTTCCATTGGACATACAAACATGAGGATAATAATGACATGCACAAATTGTATACCATAACATCAAAAAGAGGGCTTACAATGACACATAGCTTTCATAGGATTTCAACAACTTTCACAACATACTTGATATACCTCATCCTCCATAACATTCATGAACTAGCATACATATATTGAAACCTTTTCATCATTCATAAGAAATTTCATCATTAAACCCTTATCAAAAGAAATCATTCCTAATTAGAAAACTCAACATGATAATTAGGTGGGCCCATGTATGTAATTTTAAATTATGTAACTCAAGAGGACTACGCATGAAAGTAATGTAATTCATCAATTTAAATCATCCCTAGAAGTACTGACCTCAATCATGCATATCACATTTCAAAACACGAACATGGAAATATGAAATTCATCTCACACAATCCTCAACTTCATAGTTATAATCATAACATGCACAATCTCATACTAACTCAATATTATTAAAAAGTAGCTCAACAAAACCAATGCTTCATAAAATCAAGAAAAGGTCTTCATATCCTTCAAAACTTTCACAATGTTCTCATGAGCTCATAGCATGCTTGATGGTCCTTGAAGATTCTTAACATTCATAATTTACATGTCTTACAATAGGACTTTTATCAATATAGAAGTTCATCAAATACTTTACCCAAAACATGGTGGGTTATATGTACATAAGCTTAAAATCATGCAATTCAAAAGTATAAAACATAAGAGGAGAAAACTAAAGTTATTTAAGAATCATTCAAAATAATCCACCAACATTCTAGTAAAACCCCCAATTTGGGTATCATGAAAACCATTCAAACATCCATAATCTTTCAATCTTTCAATCTTTCAAGATTTCATGGCATACAAAGCTTTAGTATTATAGTCACAACATAATATCATTTCTTGATAGGAGCCCATGCATCAATAGATTGGTAACTAAAAATTTCCATTCATATTTCATGCAATAGAGTGATAATAAAAGTCTCTTATAATGAATTAGTCATTAAAATTAAGAAATTTTATGAAAATAGTTTTGGGACTCCATGGGTGGAAGGACCCATGGATGAAATACCCACACATCTTAAATTCTTGAAATAGATAGAGAAAACTTGATGAGACCTCGAGGACTTTACTTGGGTTCATGAATTCCAACAGGAGCTCTTGAAATTCTTGAGATTGGTTGGAGGATTTAGAAAGATTAGAGAGGGATTTTGAGAGAGTTTTTATGAGTTAGGACGTGAAAAATGACTAAAAATGAGGAATTCCCATCTATATAGATATTGGGTTATTACCCAATTGCCCTCAAGTGAAATAGGAAATTTTCAGAAATATTTTACCTATGGCGCGACAACTCCGCGATGCAACCTGTTATGATTAAGGGATATTCGTGTGAAATTCAATTTTTCTTCCCCTTTTTGGCCTAGAAATGAATTTAGATCAATTTTACACTACTGGGCAATAGGTTCGCGATGCGGACTGGTCACAGATTTTTCTGGATAAGCTCTGAATCACCCAAAAAATTATTTTTCGCTACGGGTCATCTAAAAATTGAAGACTACTCTTTTCCTACATTATTTTTCCCCCTGAATATACACTATAGGGTATTGTTCTGAGGCGCGGGAGAGGTGTTACAAGTCCATCTATATAACTTTTCATATAGTGTGAGTATACTACCTATCTTATCATCATATCATCAAATTTAGGGTCTCTGATTACCCTCATCATCATATCATCATCATCATAACATCATTTCATCATCATTATTAAAATACATTTTTCATGAAAATCATAGCTTTATCATAGAAAATTAGGGCCATTTGTGGGTTCATGAGCAATTGGGCTAAAATTATGCAAGTAGATGAAAATTATGTAGGAATCATGCAATTGAGATCAATTTGAGTCATTAGTAAAGGAACCCACATCAATTTAATAAGCCCTAATTATCATATACTTGAAATCACTATCAATAACTTAAAAATCTTAGAAATCATGTAATCCTTCATAATTCATTCATAAATAAGTACAGTAATCATAATCCAACTATTTGGAAAGTCATCATAAAAACCAATTGGAATCCATGCTTAAACTTTGAGATAAAAAGGGAAAATTGAGTTGGATTTTATGGATGAATCTAGTCCATGAATGAAGTCGTATTACCTCAAGTGATAATTCTAAATTTGAAGAAGAAAATTTTGAAAATCCCTTAGCCACACCGTCAAACCCTAGCTTTAATGGAGAGAATCCTTAGAGAGAGATTTTAAGACTTTTGGAGAGGATTTTGAAAGGAGTTAGGTCGGTTAAGTTAGTTAGGAAGGTTAAAACAACATACTTTAAGGGTTCAAAAAAATTAGAAATGACCAAAAAGCCCTTCATTTAAAAAATATCGGGCCTATCCACGGAATAAATTTCACAGGACGTAATCCAATCCGTGGGTCGTACTTCGCCCTCGTGGAATGCATATCAAAAAACGTTATTCACTGAAAAATGCATCTTCAAAATCATGAATGAATAGTACGGTCTGTAGTTTTATTTATGGACCATAAATCCCTCCGTGCAACCTTCGACACTTACAAAAATATCCCATTCTCAGGGTACCTTTCACGATCTAGTACACAACCCATGGCCCCATTCATGGCCCACCATGTTCCTAGTGGAGTAAATTCTAGTGACCTAAATATTTTATCAACTTTTAGGACCTCAACCATGAGACCTTTCTATGATTCGTGGTCCAATCTACAAGCCATAGATTGGCTTGTAAAACCAGCTAGCCTCAAAATTTCTGCAACTTTCCATTTTCCAGGCTTTTCAACATGCAGGGTATTACAATATCTCCCCCTTGAGATCATTCATCCTCGAATGAGACAGCAAGCTTGAGTGGAGTAGAAAACATAACCATCAACCCATCATGAATGCAAAAATACAACATCAACATCATTTTCATAAAATCATCAAACTTATGCATCAAATATCATTCCAAAAAGTCTCATGATCATGCATGCATCCAAAATGACAAGGAAACACACATTCGTGAGAATTTGGAAGAATAGACTATATTATGTACCATAGCTTGAATAGAAGGAAAGAGGTAAGGATATCATTTCATCATGTCCACCTCAGCCTCCCAACTAGAACTCTCAACTTGTTGGTTCCTCTATAACCTTGACGGATTCCACTTCCTTATTTCTCAATCTCATCACTTTTCGGTCCAAAATCTCAACTAGTACCTCTTCATAGGTCAAGTCCTCCTCAATAGACACATCCTTCAATGGGATAATAAAATTAGGATCACCCATGTATTTTCTCATTATGGACATATGAAACACCAGATGAACCATAGCTAACTCCATTGAAAAATCTAGCTCATAAGATACTTTCCTAATTTTTTTAATAATCTCATATGGTCCCACATATCTAGGACTCAATTTGCCTTTTTTGCCAAAATGCATTACCCCTTTCATAGGTGAAACCTTAAAATACACCCAATCACTTTTCTCAAACTCAAGGTATCTTCTTCTAACATCGATATATAACTTTTGACGACTTTGGACAGCCTTCAACCTTTCCCTTATGACCTTCACTATAACGATCCTCAAGTTAGGAGCTTAGAAAGTGCAGAAAAGTTGAGATAGAAATGCTCAAGGATCAGTTCTCGAAGACATGTTTATAGTCCATTATATAAACCACAAGCCATAGACCAAGCTCGTGGGTAAGGGCCTTAGGAAGTTGAGATATTTCTAAGTGTTAAGGGAACTACGAAGGGCACATATGACCCATGGAAAGAAACATAGCCCATTGATGTATTCGTGGGTGTGAGTTCCAAACATGAAGAAAATTTAGAGTTTTTGAAAAGTGACCCAGGATTAACAAGATGATTTGTGGTCCTTGCTACGACTTGTAGTTAGCCTGCGTAGATGGGTGCCCAAAAAGTAGAAATTTTACTAAGTATGAAAGGACTGGATTAGAGCATCCACGACTCATAGATTGATGTATGACCCATGGATGGAAGTTTCATAGTTGGTGGTTGGTAACTAGTTTCTAAAGATTGGAAAAGGAGAATAGGATGATGAGAACTACAAATCGTGATAATCGGGGTCTTGTGGTTCTTGTCCGACAGTTTTAATAAAGGTAATTTTGTCCCTTCTATCAATCCTAATCATAAACTACATCGTTTTTGTAACTCTTTAGGCCCATATTCAGACCTTAAATCCCTAGATTCCCATTTCCTTTTCATTATCCCACTTTCTCACAAATCCTAAGGTATCATCCTTTCCATGAACAAGGCAAGGAAAGCTAGGGTTTTCAAAGATCTCTTCTATAGTAGAAACTTCATTATTCATAGGCTTACCTAAGGTATGTGAGTTTATTTATGGGTCTACTTTAACCCACAAAGTCCTACATTACAAGGTTTTACCTTTTTTTAAAGCTCCTTACATACTACTATCCATGTTAATGACTTCATGATGTTTCCTTTAATGTAACTATGAGATGTTATATCAAGTATTTTCATGCGTTTTGAGTTAAGGGTGATGACCCCAATGATTAATGCTTTGAATGTTGATGTGTAGGCTATTTTGTATATTTTGAATAAGCATATTTTCACATCATCATGCATGAACCTCATGATTTATGAATGTTCTAACTTATGATTAGGCCCACCAAGTTTAAAGACAACCCTTGCATGTTATATAATGATAAGTAGGGCATAAAAGAAAGGTTTTAAGTTAATGATTTATCAAAGATATAAGCATGTTGGCAATGCCCTAAATAATACTTATGATGGTCCCCAAGATGAAAGGGCAATCCTCACTTTGTGGTTCCTTAAGTTTCAAGCTACTCTTGAGATTGCTACTTACAATTCTAAATATCATACTTTGACTAAGTATGTGTTTTAAAGATTCCATAGGATGACTTAGAACAAAATGAGGCATTGAGGTGGGGTTCGATAAGGGAAGCTTAGAAATAACCCTATACCCTATTAACTATATGCCACCACAGGAGCCCTTGTGGGCTAGGCTAGAGGATCCACGTAGCCCGTTTATGATATATGATGATGCATGCTATGTGACGGAGTTCCACTGGGCAAGTGGTCTCCCAGTGCCAATATAGGGGTTTATGTTGGATTCCATGTAGTAGATCACATGGTCTTATATGTCGATTCTGGTCTATTCCCACAAGTTTACGATATTGATGTCTTCGTTCCATCACATATGTTTCATTTATGAACTACTTTTACTCATATTGAGCATAATTTCTTGTCCATGCTTAAGCTCATGTTTATATTATATTTACCATTCCATATCTAAAGTCTTTAACTTATGAATGTTGGAATTACAATTTCATACTTGCATTGCATCTCACATACTTAGTACTTTCCAAAAGTACTAACGCATATTTTGTCTATATGATTTCACCATGTAGGGATAGGCACTCCTCCCCAAGCTCATGGCTAGTTCTTTCGATGTTCAAGAGTAGTTTTATTATGGTTAGCCCTTAGTTTAGGACTCAACCTATTTTCCTTTTTGCTATGTATTTTAGGACATGATGTATATTTTATTTTTCGAAGGTTTTTACTTTCATGTTGTCCAAATTTGGAATCTTTTCTATTTGAAAGAAATCGACCATTATTGGTTCCTATTTATCATTGTCTTATATGGTATGTTTATGGACGCTATGTATGTTTTAAGATGTTATTTTATTTCAAATGGTATCCTATAGACCACATCCTGTTTACTTTTACAAATGTATGAGTTTTTGGCCTATGAATGCTTGATATGTGAAGATGGCTTGGATGAGGTGCCTACGGGTGTTGCATTCGTCTTGTGACGACTAGTCCCTACATTTCGATCGTTACTTTCACCTGCTCCATAGCATCAAGTACCAAATCTGGTCCAATCAAGGAAATATCTCCAAGTTCAAACCATCCTACTGGGGACTTACACCGTCTACCATACAAAGCTTCAAATGGTACCATATCATAGGTGAGTGAAATTTATTGTTATAAACAAATTCAATAAGAGGTATGTGATCATCCCAGACTCCTTTAAATCAAGCACACAGTCCCTCAACATATCTTCCAACATTTGGATTGTCCTTTAAGCTTTTCCATCCATTTGAGGATGAAAGGCGGTACGTAGATTCACACAGTCCCTCAACAAAATGTGAATTGTGTTCGTCATTCTATCAATGACCACCGATATTGAGTCAAATTGCTTCCTAGTCTTTGGCAAACCCATAATGAAATTCATATTCACTTCCTACCACAAGTAGGTATATCAATATCTTATGCCAAACCACCCGGTCTTTGGTGCTCAACCTTCACTTGTTGGCAATTTGCATATCCATTACACACCTAGCTACATATTTCTTCATGTCATTCCATCAATAATACTCTCTCAAATCTATATTCATTTTGGTGGATCCTAGATGAATAGAATACTTAGAATTATGAGTTTTATTAAGTATAGTTTCCCTTAGGCCATCCACATTAGGGACACACAACCACCGTTGGTAATGAAGCACTCTATCTCCCCCTTGTGAGAAGACTTCAACCTTCTTATCAACTACCAACTTATTTAATTCAACCAAGGTTGGGTCCATGTCTTATTTTGCTTTAAATTCTGCTATCAAAGATGATTCTACCCCATTTTACACCAATACACCACCGTTTTTCAAGCTACTCAACCTTACACCCAAATGAGCCAAATGGTGCACTTCTTTAACTAGTTATATCTTTCTATTCTTAACATGTGCAACGCTTCCCATAGACACTTTACTCAATGCATTGGCCACAACATTAGACTTGCTAGGGTAATACATCACACTCATATCATAGTCCTTTAAAAGCTCCAACCACCTCTTTTGCCTTAGGTTCAAGTCCCTTTGGCTAAACACATATTGCAAACTCTTAGGGTCAGTGAATATATTAATTGTACCCAATATATATAATGTCGCCAAATCTTTACTGCAAATACAACGACAAATAACTCAAGATCATGAGTCGGATAATTCATTTCATGCACCTTCAATTGCCTTGAGAAATAGGCAATGAATTTTCCCTATTGCATCAACACACAACCCAAGCCTATATGTGAGGCATCATAATACATAACAAAACCATTCGGATCTTCTGGAAATGTCAAAATAGGGGCTGAAGTAAGACATTCTTTCAATATTTAGAAACTTTTCTCACAATCATCGGACCATTAAAATTTCACCTTCTTTTGAGTCAACTTAGTCAAAGAAGAGGCAATGGAAGAAAACCCTTTAATAAATCTTCTATAATATCCAACCAAACCCAAAAGCTCCTAATATCGAATGGAGACAATGGTCTAGGATAATTCTTCTCCACCTCCATCTTTGTTGGATCAACTCTAATATCATCACCCAAAATAATATGGCCAAGAAAGGCCACCTCCCTTAGCCAAGACTTACACTTGCTAAACTTGGGAAAAAGTTATCTATCTCATAATGTTTGCAACACAATCCTCAAATAATCCTCATGCTCCTTTGTGTCCCGTGAATAGACCAATATATCATCATGAACACAACCATAAACATATCAAAATATAGTTTGAATATCCTATTCATCAAATCTATGAAAGCGACGAAAGCATTTGTTAGTCCAAATAACATAACCAAGAATGACGACCATATTGAGTTCTAAATGTCGTCTTTGGAATGTCATCCTCTTTCACCCTCAATTGGTGATACCCAGAACGAAGATCAATCTTAGAGAAGTATCTTGTACCTTGTATTTGATAAAGTAGATTATAATCCTCGGTAATGGATACTTGCTCTTTATAGTCATTTTGTTCAATTATCGATACTTCACACACATCCAAAGTGAACCATCATACTTCTTTGCAAACAATATGAGAGCACCCCATAGAGTCACACTAGTCCTTATGAATCCCTTATCAATCAAGTCCATTAATTGTTCCTTCAACTCTTTCAACTTTATCGGGGCCATTTGATATGGAGGTATATAAATAGGTTGAGTGTCGAGTAGGAGATCAATGCCAAAACCAATATAACTTTTAGGAGGAATACCGGGCAAATCATGAAGAAAGACATTGGAAACCTCATTAACTATAGGAACTGAATCAAGAGAGGGAACATTGCACTCAATATACATGACTCGAAAAATATGATATATGTAACCTTTGGAAATCATTTTCATAGACTTCACATAAGAGACAAACTATCATGACCTGAAGGTAGAACCTAGATGTGACATGGCAAAAGAGAACCTGAGAGTCTTCAATCAAGCCATTCAAGCATCATCGCACACATCATTGGTTTGGAAGCACGTAACAATATCAAAAGCATATAATTCTAAGGGATTTCGGGACTTTGGACTCAAGCTATGGGGATTTTATCAGGAATGGGATTATCATGAATCACATAGCATATAACAATTATATTCTAAGGGGCGAGTAAGTAGGACTCAAGCTATGGGGACAAGGAGGGGCTTAGGACTTTCCAGTAAGGCACATTCTCATCCAACCAATCATAATAGAATAAGCATGATCATAAAAAGCATAAATAGTCAAAGCATCTCATATAGGCACATAATACGGTGTATAATAGAATTTGATATGTCCAACAATGCCTCTACATAGAATGAGGGCTACGAAATATTTCGGGCTCACCCTCAAGTCATAAGATAAAGTAAGACATAATGAAAC
This sequence comes from Solanum aculeatissimum, assembly GCA_038996855.1. Classification (NCBI taxonomy): domain Eukaryota; kingdom Viridiplantae; phylum Streptophyta; class Magnoliopsida; order Solanales; family Solanaceae; genus Solanum; species Solanum aculeatissimum. The sequence goes on from JBCEWC010020961.1 coordinate 9,390, forward strand.
ATAAGGTAGAGGAAGGTGGGTTTTTCCCTTGAAGTATAGGACTCACCACTAGCAAAAAATCCAAGATCTCTACTAAGCGTCCAAAGGTGGATGAATGTCATCTCCAGTCCCTACATGGTTAGATCATGTAGACAAAGAGTATGGGTTAGCACAAAGAATGCATTAAGTATGCGGGCATGCAATGCACATGAACATGAACCTATCACATAAACTAGATGACAAGGGCACATGTATATATATATATATATAGAAGGAGTATATAATCAAGGAAGAATATTTTATCAATATGCCATAAATTTCATGATGGATGACTGTAAAACCTACATAATCATAGAGGGAATGTGACCTCAACCAACAACATGAGAGACCAAGCGAGCAACTACTTGGAATTGTACTACTTGCAAGGTAGATCCGAAGTCACCCTAAACAGAGGAAACAAAACAAGTCATCCCACCATGGGAGAAATTCCATGTTCGCACATGGTTTGATGGAAAGGAGTATGGACCCTTGGAGATAGTCCACCCCTACTCCAATCCCTCAGTGTTAAGTCTCATCCCACGGGAATACATATACATATACAAGCTTTCAAATGGAGGTTCAATACTTTCAATCAATGCAAATGCAAAAATTGGGCTAAAAGCCAAATTTTAATTCAAGTCTTTTCATAATTAGGCTCAACGGCCAAATAAGAGTCCAAGTACAAAATCCAATATCAATGAATAGGAGTAGCTCATTCTAACAAGTAAGATATGGTGTAATGTCACGACCCGGATAGGGGGCCTAGATGTGACATGGTGAAGGAGGACCCAAAGACCCTCGATCAATCCATCATAGCATAATTACACACATCATCGGTTCAGAAGCGCGAAAACTAAACACATAGCACATAAGTTCTAGGGGATTGGGGACTAGGGACTCAAGCTATGGGAACGATAATGGGAATGGGATAAGCATGCTTGCATATAACACATAGCAATAATCTCTAAAGACAAGGGGAAATAGTATTCCACTATGGGGGCACACCGAGATTATGGGACTTTCCACATAAGCACATAGTCGTTCAATTCCCCAACATTCATATCATAGGCATAACAAATGACACTTCTCATAATCAAGACAAACAAGCCAAGTTCCCATGAGCATAATAAGAGAGACATGATCATAAGCCAAGCCAAGTAGCATCATATAATATAGACAAAGGTTCAACATACAATTCAAATGTGCAAGAGTATAGATTTGTCCAACAATGCCTCTACATAGATGAGCGGGGCCTCGACAAGTTTGAGGCTCA
>JBCEWC010020962.1:0-10680 GCA_038996855.1 Solanum aculeatissimum
TCATGTCAACACCTTGATTATTATGTGTGAGCAGTAATATTTTATTTCCCTTAAGCAGTCATAGTTCAAGTCTGAGATCACTACGACTCTGGAGTAAACTTTACTGTTTCACTAAGTGGAGGTTCAATGCAGAGCACACCTTCATTATGCATAATAGTCCTCCTTCAGCTAATAGTCTCTCTATAATATTAAAATGAGTGGGGGATTGTTGGTTTACATTTTAATATTTTCATAAAATGGTTAATTGCCATATGTTTAAGACCTTTAGTGGTCTTTAAACCTTGGAGTAACTCCTAAGGAGTGAAACATCAAATGCCACCAACGGCCATAAGACCAAATGACCACTAACTGCCACTAGAGGTTTAAAGACCACTAAAGGTCTTAAACATATCGCAAGTAACCATTTTATGAAAATATTAAAATGTAAACCAACAGATTCAATCATATGTACCAACATACGATAAATTAGATATATTTAACATATCACTCTAAGCAAACACTTCGTCATGGCATGCAAATTTAAAAAAAAAAGTTCTACCAATCCATCAAAATGATCATCTGTTCTGTAAATCTCATTTTAAAAATACGCAATTTTCATGTATGTCCAATAAGCTATGGAGTAGGTTATCTATCACTTGTTTGGTATTTAAAAGATGGTGAAGCAACAAAAATGTTTAAAGTGATAGAAATAATCTCTATAATTTTATGAGTGAATGATAAAAAACGTACCTAGTGTATTTTGATTTATTGAGTAATATTTATCAAAAACACACTTTGACTAATATCTAGTGGCGCATGACATATGGAAAATAATTCCACCATGGCAAAACTTGAAAATCAATTTTTTGAGTTTCATATATGAACTATGAAGTGTACCAGCTTCCTACCTGAAATATTATCAAATGTTTATCGAACCTCCCCTAGACTAATATATAGGTAAATGTTAAAATAAATTGTTAGGCCAAAAGTTAAAAGCGTCAATATTTTTGGAGTAAGTGTAGGGCCATTTGTCGATTCAAAAGGTGATTTTTTACCATCACCTTCTTCTTCACTTAATCTTTCATTGATCATTATCTTTTTGTGAATTGTGTTGCATAAAGCCTTTCTGGATGATTATTTGTTGTCAATGTTCTTATCATTGCAGGCTGCCCACAGTTGTAAAAGGCATCACCCTCATTTTGGTGAACTGAAAAAGAGAAAAATATGACCAATAAAAAGAGAAGGGGATCAAAATGAAGAAGAAATCTGATTAGCGCTTACAGAAGAAGAAAATAAAGAACAAAATGAAGAAGGATAGATGATAAATGAAGAGGTTGGCAAAATCTATAATAGAGAAGAAATGAAGAAAAATAATTGTGAATATGATAAAGAAAAAAGAGAGCTGAGATTTTAAAGAAAATAGTAGGAAAAATGTTTAAAAGATAAAAAAAAAATTTAATGGGTCAACTCATACAGTCGTTACATATACCATCTAGACAACATTTTAAGGAAAAATAAATATATAAACGTCACATAATTATGTATCATATCGACGTAGTACCTGATTCATAACTCACAATCACTCGTTCGTAAGCTCCGATTGAACTTCAGTCACTCATCAATAGAATAGCATATGTATTTTTACGATATCAACATATCTCAGTATGCATCACTGTTCTCATTATCTTTGGACAACATAATAAATACATAATTCTCTAAAACACACATTACGAAGATCAATCATACTATCTCCGTCCCATATTATATGAACATCTTTCTATGAATATTTGTCTCATATTATATGAACACTTACTAAATTAGGATAAAATTAATTTTTTTTTTTCATTTTACTCTCACCATTAATTAGCGTATTAATGACTTTTACTAACTTAATATAATGTACATGAATACCAATGAAGGACAAAATAGTAAAGTCCACTAGTGCATTAATAATTTCTTAATAATTGTGTAAAATGAAAAGTGCCCATATTATATGGTACACAAAAAGATAGACAGTTCAACAATTTCACATGCATATTAATTCAAGCATTTAACTCAATTCAATAGGAGCAGCAAATATTGTCTACATCTGAAGACCAATCAATATGTTACACAATTCATATCACATACAAGGGGCTAATCAAAGTCCAACTTCAAATAAAGCTTTAGTTATCATAGTTGCTTCTACCACTTTAAAGTAATCAAGTCACATTTATCGATAATAAGATTTAACTCAATCATGCTGGACTTTCATTAAGGTTTTAGGACTAGTCCCTTCTCACATGATTTCCGTGTCATTTGTTAGCATCATATTTTAACCCTCATTATTAGTTCATTCTTTTTTCCCCATTAAACAAATTATAAGTTTCCAAATCATTCCACCCTTCGGAGTTCACCAAATCAATACATCATTACTAATTAATAATCCTTCCATCTCCATAATAATCATATAGTGCACCATAATAATCATAAAGTGCAACATTACTTTATTACAAACATATAACAGTTACTATCTCCGTCCCATATTATAAGAACATCTTTTTATAAATATTTGTCCCATATTATATGAACATTTACTAAATTAGGATATAATTAATTATTTTTTTCCCATTTTACCTTCATCATTAATTAGTGCATTAATAATTTTTTCTAATTTAATTTAATGTACATTAATATAAATGAAGGATAAAATGGTAAAGCCTACTAATTGATTAATGATTTCTTAATAATCGTGTAAAATAGAAAGTGCCTTTATAATATAGGACGGAGGTAGTACAAATATATATTTGACTCTATTGAATGCTGAAATGACCTTGAAGGTCCTTTTTGGTATTTTCAATTTAAAAAAAAATTTATTTTACCCCCTTTGATAGTTTGCATAAGTCATATCTTAGTGGTTGTTAAAATTGGTTTTTGAAAATTTTGTGAAAAATTGAATTTTTTTTGCTAAAGAGTTGAATTTTAAAGGCTTAAGTTACTTAATTTTAAATTTCAAAGTCATTTGAAGTTTTGAGTCTCAAAATGAAATTTCGTCAATTCCATCAATTTTGGAATATATATATTGGTTTAGGATTGTTGTCGAAATCATATTTGGAGTTGATATTTGAATTTGAGGTTCGAAGTTTAAAATTTAGTTAAAAATTAAAGGAAGTTTGACTTTGGACAATGTTTTGAGTTCAACACTCCGATTGAATTTCTTATAGTTTTATTTATTTTGATGGATGATTTCATCTCTGGAATGAGTTTCAATATAGTTTTTGAAGTGTTTTGATAACGTATTGGTATTTTTAGTACTCAAGTTGTCCTAGTTGCGACTAATTGGACTTTGGATCAAGGAGACTACATATTCGATTTTCAATGATTTCATTAGTCCAGAACATTGAATTTAGTAGAATTTCATCTATGGTTTATGTTCATGGCGTTCCGAATTAATTTCGAGGGTTGATTTCATAATTTTTATGTTTGTTGATTTGTGTTGTATTGTCACGACGCAAGCCTAGGTCCTAGGTGCGACATGGCGAATGGAAAACTCGAAGATACCCCAAACAAGCCTCATAACATACTTAAGCATATCCTTGGTTGCAGAAATGTAATTCGAGCATCATTTAATCAATCTAAGGGGATTCGAAACTTAGGATGCAAGCTACGGGAAAAAGGGTAAGGATTTTCCATCATTCAATCAAAACAAATAAATTAAGGGAAAGGATCATGGGACACACTCTATGGAGAGTAGGGACTTAGGAAGGTCACCACTTCCCATCAACATCAAGTAACAACATACAAGGGGTAGGGACTAAAAGGAAATCTTCACAGATACATATGCATCGCTTGAGTCATGCATAACAAGTTATCCAATAATACCTCTAATCTTGAGCGGATCAGGAGCCAAGACATATCCCGAACTCACCTCAAAAGTAGATAATAATAATAACAAAGTTTTAACATAAGCAAGATAGAAAATGGATGTTTTCCTAAACTAAAGGACTCGCCACAACCAAAGATTTTCTCATGCCAAACTAGCCACGAGGAGGTGGATGGATGGGAGCTCTGGTCCCTACATGGTTAGATCATGTAGGCAAAAAGTATGTATTAGTACTTGGAATGTACTAAGTATGCGGGACGCAATACAACAAGAGATCATAAGCCATAATAATTGAGATGCATAATCATATAAGATAATAAGCTCAATATGAGATGAATGACCAATGCCTTAGTGAAAAACATGCATGAAAGGTAAATAAAATCTCACAACTTAGCAAACATATGTGGGAAGAGACCTTAACCGATATTAAGACCATGCGAGCTACTATATGGAATCTCGATGTTGCCTCCATATTTGAAAATGAGTGGTCTACTTGCCAAGGTAAACCATTCCCCACATTGTGGGTAACTTGACCTAGTTGGATCCACTAGTATAAGCACATTTAGGGAAAATAATGATAACCTATGGTGGCACATAATTATGAAAAGTAAAGCTTTATATAAGGACCCTTGGGGATAGTCCTCCACTCTAAATCCCAGGTGCTAAGTCTAGTCCCACGAAATATATAACATAAGCATAATCATGACATGAATAACTTGTAAAGCATAATAGCATCGTAGGAGTAGATCATTAATATTCTTGACCCCTTCAAGTGAGCATTTTCCTTTCATAAGAGGGTGTAGCATAGCATAAAAGGGCTTCTTGATCTTGCTTAACAATCATAGAGTTTTCATGAATTCATAACATACTTGACAACCGATAATCATTCATAACAGACATGTCTTGCATATCATGCAATAAAATCTTTCATTAACATAAGATGCTTTATCATGTAATCTTAGTCAAAACACGGTTGATCTATACATATGAACTTAAGATAATGAGATTCAAGAGTATTAGACATGATTGAAATAAAACATGATCATTTGGAAACATTCAATTAACCCACCATCATCATAGTAAAACCCCTAGTTAGGGCATCATGAAATTCATCTCAAAATTCATAATTTTCATAGCCTTTCATGGTATCATAACATGCATAGCTTAAATATCATAAAACAATTCATAATATCAACCCTTGATAGGTGTTCATGCATAATCAAATCAATAATTGACAATTTCCAACATAAATCATGCATTGAAGTAAAAATAGGAAGTACCCATAAAGAAATAAGTCTTGAAATCAAAGGATTATGTTGAAAAGGGTTTTGGGACTCCATGGATGAAGAAACCTACATACCTTGTGGCCTTGAGAAAGATAGAAGAAGACTTGAAGAAACTTGAGAAATTACCTTGAGACTTGACCTTCAATGGAGGAACTTGAAATCCTAAGAATTTGGGGGAATTTGAATGAGGAATTTTGGGGAGGTTTTGGGAGAGTTTATGAGAGGAATATGGCTAAAAATGATTGAAGTTTTGTGGATTTTTGCATATAAGGGTGTTGGGATATGTCCCAATTGCCCTTACTTAAATATGAAAATTTTCAAAAAAAATTGTACATGGAGAGAACAAGGGTGCGATGCGGAGTGGTTTCGAGACAGTTCATTTTTGCGTGAATTTCAATTTTCCTCTATTTTGACTTTAGAATGAGATTAGGTCACTTTTATATTATCATGAACCCTCTCTGCGACGCAGAGAGGTCGCATATTCTGTTGGAAAGTGCAAAATCATGCAAAATATTATTTTTCGATATGGTTGACATAAAAATCAAAGGAAACCATTTTTCCACTCAATTTTGCCTCTTGAAAAAGAATACAAACTCGAATTTATCGAAAAACATATAAAAATTGTGCTATTCAAGAAATCTATCATAAGGACATTCTGAACGCTTGGGAGGTGTTACAATATGTTCCCCTTGGTAATATTTGTCCCCCAATGTAATGAAAATACACTTGAGAAGAGTGATAAAAGAAATTTCCAGTCCAACATGAATGCATCAATGCAATTTAAACATTATTTTCATCAAATTTCAAACTTATGCATCAAATATCATCAAAACATGTTACCATGAGTATGTATGCATGCAACATGACATAGAAGGGCTGAAATACATAACTTGACACCATAAATATGATTAACTTATTACCTTAGGATGAAATAGAGTGGAAAAGATAAGGATATCGCTTCTTCATATCCACTTCCGCTTCCCAAGTAGCACTTTCAACTTGTTGATTTTTTCAAAGGACTTTAACAGATGCTACATCTTTGTTCCTCAATCTCTTCACTTGCCTATATATAATATCTTAATCAGAACTTCTTCATACGTCAAATTTTCCTCAACACCTACAAACCCAAAAGGCATAATAGATCTTAAGTCACCTACACGTTTCCTTAACATGGATACATGAAAGACCAAATGAATCATACTCATCTCTATAGGCAACTCTAACTTATAAGCAACCTTACCAATTCATCTCAAGATTCTATAAGGCCCTACATACCTGGGGCTCAATTTTTCCTTCTTGTCAAATCGAACTACACCCTTCATGGGTGAGACATTCAATTCATCCACCTTGAACTCAAGATCTCTCCTTCTAACATCAAAATACGACTTTTGCTAACTTTGAGCAGTCTTTAATCTCTCCCTTATCAACCTCACCTTCTCCAAAGCTTCCATAATCAAATCCGAACCTATCATATAATACCTCCCATGCGACTCAGAATGTCCTTATTGTATATTTTTTGAATATCATAAAATCTATGCAATATTTGGCAAATCTGACTTCGTATTTTTTTTCAAGAGGCAAATTTGTGTAGAAATAATTTGTCGCCTTTGATTTTTAGGTTAATCGTATCAAAAAATAATTTTTGCATATTTTGTACTTTACGTGACCTCTCTGCATCACGGAGATGGTCTATTTTAGTTTAAAAGTTACCTAGACTCATTCCTAGGTCAAAACAAGGGAAAATTAAACTTCACATGAAAAGCACTATGATGAAACAAGTCCATGTCGTCCACTTGCTCCCTCCATGATTAAAATTTTCTAAAAATTTTCAGATTTATGTAAGGAAAATTTAGACATATCCATTGACCCATATATATAAGAATAGTTGAAAAATGCACTATTTTAGGACCCAAAATCACTCCCAAACTCCTAAAACCTCTCCAAACATTCCCAAATTTCTCCTTCAAATTCCATCAAGTTTCTAGGGTTCAAGGCTCTTCCATCAAAGGATAAGGACCAAGGTGATACAACAAGAATCTTCAAGTTTTCTTTTATCTTTTCTCAAGGTTTCAAGCTATATGGGTCTTTCATTCATGGGTCCTTCTACCCATGAAGTCCAACTCTCTTTTTTAATAAAATTATCAAGGAACGGTTGAAATACCTGATTTATAAGGTCCATAAATACCGTCGGAGCATTGGTAAACCCTAACGACATCACCACAAATTCAAAATGATCATAATGAGTCTGAAAGGCTATCTTGGGAATGTCACACTCTCTCACCTTCAATTGGTGATAACTCGAACGAAGGTCTATTTTAGAGAAATGAGTCGCTCTTTTAAGTTGGTTGAACAAATCATCAATTCTAGGTAACGGGTACCTATTCTTAACGGTCACCTTGTTCAATTACCGATAATCAATGCACATCCGGAGCGACCCATCCATCTTCCTCACAAACAACATGGGAGCGACCCAAGGTGAGATACTCAACCTAAGATAACCCTTTTCTAGCAAATCTTTCAACTGATCTTTCAATTCCTTCAACTCTTCCGGGGCCATACGATAAGGAGGGATAGAAATAGGTTGAGTATCCGGAAGGAGATCTATACCAAAATTCACTTCTCTATCAGGAGGAATACCAGGCAAGTCCTCAGGAAACACGTCGGGAAACTCATTAACCACCAGAACCGATTCAAGCTTAGGTGACTTACCCTCCACATATCTAGCCCGCACAATATGATAAATGTACCCCTTACAAACCATCTTCCAGGCTTTGAGGTAGGAAATAAACCGACCCTTAACCACGAAATCACTACCCTTCCACTCCAACACAAGTTCATTAGGAACTTGAAATTTAACTTGCCTAGTTCTACAATCAACCGAGGCATACGATGCATGCAACCAATTCATCCCAAGGATAACATCAAAGTCATACATCTCAAGTTCTACAAGGTCACCGGGGAATACTTTATGCAACACAGAGATAGGACAACCACGATACACTTTCTGGGCAATAATATACTCACCCATGGGAGTATACATTGAATAAGATTCCCTTAGAGTTTCGAGACTCAAACCAAATTTAACATCCAACAGAGGAGTCACAAAAAATAAATATGCAACCGGATCAAGTAAAGCATAAACATCAAAATAAAAGATTTTTAACATACCAATCACAACGTCTGGAGCTTCCTCTACCTCATGCCGGGCATGAAGAGCATAAAATCAGATGTTCCTGGGAGCACCACCAACCTGAGCGTTTGACGGCAGGAGCCCCTTGATCTTCTTTTGCACCCCTTGGACAGTCGGAAATCTTGTGGTCCAAACTTCCACATCCAAAGCAAGCACCCGAAGCTCTCTTACAATCTCCCACATGATTCTTCCCACATTGGCCACAAAGAGAAATTCGGGGACCACCTCCAACTTGTGCCTTAGGAGGAGACACTCTTGGATTAGCAACCCTCACATTGGAACCTTGGCCTTGCTGGAACCAGCCAAAACTGCCACTACCCCTCGAGTTGGAGAACCCACCATCGAATCGGGCCCTCTTAGCTTCATTCACCCTTCTCTCCTTAAGCTTTTTACCTTCAATTTACTCGACATAAGTCATGAGTCTAGAGATGTCAATGTCGCGGATGAGCATAGCGGTTTGACACTCCTTCACCACCAAATCCAAAACACCCAAAATAAACTTGTGCATTCTCTCATGGGGATCCACTACAAGCATAGGGGCATATTTGGAAAGATTAGTGAACTTGAGAGACTAGTACCTCATGGTCATACCACCTTGTCGAAGATTGATGAACTCAGTCATTTTGGAATCCTTAAGCTCAAGGGGAAAGAAACGATCAAGGAAGGCCATTTTGAATTCTTCCCAACTAACCTTGACATCAACCATTCGCTCAACCAACCATTGGTTATACCACACTTAGTCCACATCATTCAATTGATATGCGGCCAACTCACCTTTCTCTTCTGAGCTCACCCCCATGATACTCAATACCTTAGTGAGTTCATCAATAAACTCTTGAGCATCCTCATCCACTTTTGAGTGAAAAAACTCTGGAGGGTTCATTCAGGTGAAATACCTCACCCTAGAAGCCGAAGTACCAACATTCATGGGATTAAATAGTCGGGCTTGGTTAGCCACTGCTTGGGCCAACATAGAAACCATATTCCTAAACTCGATGTGGGTCACTTGTTCCTCTACCGGTGCCCGAGGGGCTTATTCCTCATAGTTAGGAGCCTGATAAGAGAAGGGAGCTCTTCTGGGAGATATATTCTGAAAGAGCAACAAGAACACCAACATTCAGGGAATCTGATAAATAGTACAAGGCACGACACAAGGGATAATGAAGTGAAAAGTTCCTAAAATATCATTATAGCCTCTCACTCATAGGTATGACATGCATCACACCCATGAACAAGACTCTACTTGATGCGGCATGTTTGACTCCAAGGATAGTTTACTAACCTAGGTCTCTGATACCATCTTTGTCATGACCCGAATGTGGGGCCTAGATGTGACATGGCGAAGGAGAACCCAAAATTCCTCGATCAAGCCATCATAGCATCATCACTCATATCATCGGTTCAGAAGAGCGGAAAAGTAAACACATAACACATAGTTCTAGGGAGAATGAAGCTTTGGACTCAAGCTATGGGGATGTTGCTGGGAATGGGATAAACATGGATCACATAGCACATAGCAAGTATTTATAAGGGGCGGATAAGTAGGACTCAAGCTATGGGAGCATACCGGGTTAGGGAACTTTCCACATAAGCATATTCCCAACATTCACAAGTCCAAAACATAATCACAAGCATAATCGAGGCATCATTCTGATAACTAAATCTCAATAGTCATAACATCTCATCAAAACATAATGCAACGTGCAATAGTCTAACATGTCCAACATAGCCTCTACATAAGATAGAGCGGGGCCTCGACATAGTCCGGGCTCACCCTCAAGTCATAAAGCAAGGAAAATAAAATGATACAAGGAAGATAGGAAGTAGCTATTGCCCTTGAACAAAAGAGCTCACCACAAGCAAATAGTTTCAAAGATGTCACTCGTTGCCCAATGGGAGATAGAGGTCGTCACTGGTCCCTACATGGTTAAAACATATAGACAAAGAGTATGGGTTAACACAATAAAGCACTAAGTATGCAAGCATGCAAATGCATATGCACATGAACTTATCGACAACCTAGACTCAAGGGTACATACATAAAAAAAGGATATAAGGAAGAATAGTATATCAATATGCCATGATAACCACTATGCACAAGATGCCATAATACTTATAGTATAGAGAGGATGTGACCATAATTGAAATCCAAACTCATATTAGCTACAACATGAACTTGCTCGATGAGGCATCCCATCAGATCAGAGAAGATTACTTGCCAAAGGTAATCTATACCACACCTTGATAGCCATCTTCCTTACGACCCGGTCATTTTGGAAGGATTTTCATAACATATCATATCATATCATATCATATCATATCATATCATATCATATCATATCATATCATATCATATCATATCA
>JBCEWC010020963.1:0-10680 GCA_038996855.1 Solanum aculeatissimum
ACTTTTCCCTTGTTTATGCTTATCTTTTATTGTCATTTCAAATGCTTCCGTGACCAAAGATGTGTAATGATATGCTAAGAGGCTTGTTTGGGGTTCCTTCGGATTTCCCACTCGCCGGTCACATCTACGCCCTAGGCTTGGGTCGTGACAGTGTTATTTGTTAGACTAGTGAAATTCTAATCCATGTAATTTATCATGCTATTGATGTGATTACCTAGGTTAGGATTGAACTAGTCGACCGGAAAATGTTTGGGTAGCCATTTTTATGTTTGAATAATATGAATATCATCAAAATGAATTGAATGATTGAATATTTGTCATGTGGTCGACTGAAATTATTGTTATGTTAAAAATATGAACTAAGGGTCAGACCATTAGGATTGCATGCTAGATCATTGTCGATGGGGTTGTTTTGAATGTAACACGTGTATGGGGATGGGTTATTTTGTGCTAAATCAGGTGATGTGAGAGCATTTTGCTTTGGTGTTATTTAATTTAGTAAAATAATAGGTCGTAGGAACTTGTGTGATGGACCTGACAAAATTTTAGGTTCTGGAAGAAGTCTCGAGGGTTTTTTACAACTCGTGGATCAATTCACGATTTGTAGTTACCCCTCGAAAAAAGTTCCAGAGAGCAAAAATTTTGGGGACCCCATCAAACGAGACATTTTATGAGTCGCGGATTGTTCCACAACTCGTAGACAGGTCTCGTAGAGTTCCAACGTTGATACACCTAATCTGGAGTTCTACGACTCAGTCTGTGACTTGTAGAGCATTCTACGAGTCATGTCTGGTCTCAGAGATGTAATTCCAGTAACTAAGAATTGTTGAACACTACATCCACGAGAGCCCTTACAACTTGTAGATCACTCTACGACTCATGAAAAGGCTCTCGTAGCCCTTTATCATTCCAGTCTAGTTTTGATTCTTGTTTTTAATTTTCAATTCATGGAATTAATTGGTTTTGTGAATATGTTTTGCAGGTATCATGGCTCTGCGACCAAAGAAAGATGATATCAGGACCATGAGGGATCTCCTGCATGATGAGCCCACAGATTTTGAGCAGGCCCTCAAGTCTCGTAGATCTATAGAGGAGCTCGAAGTTCAGCCTGATCCAGATATCGAGCCACGACAGACTCGGGATAATACTAGGAAGTATACCATGCAAACAATCGTGGTCTGCCCTCCTCAGTATGACGAGGGAGGTGACAGGTCCAATAGCAGTATACAGATGACCTCCTCTGAGGGAGGGTTTGATTCCAGATCTAAGGAGGGGTCAGACGCTGCCTCATCTTCAGGCCCTCGAGTACCAGATACATCACCAGATGCTCGATCCAATAAATGGTGTGTCGAGGGCATGCAGGCCATCTATGGGAGGGTCTACAGTGGAATTAGCAGGGTCAACCTGCTCGTTCTATCTTCGGTGATCCATGAGTTATTACTATAGGACTCAGTAGTGTCCTAGGGATCGAGGACACTATAGTTCACCATAGGCTCTAGTGGTTGGCACAGCCAGTAAGGAGGTACTCACAGATATTGGTGAGAGAGTTCTTTGCCTCCTACTCCACCATAGTACATAGCTCTCTTCCCAAGGGGATGAAGCCTCTCACCCAACCGAGATTGGAGAAGGTGATGGTGAGAGTCGGAAGGTAGACATCTCATAAGGGACCATCTGTCGGATGCTTTTTGGACCCGAGTTCTTAGCCCCAAGATCTACAATAGAGTTCGACCGTAGATTGGGGAAGACTCGAGACTTGGGCGTGATGAGGGACCTAGAGTGCAGATCAGCGTTGATAATATGGGTTTCTAACCACATAGCAACAGAGGGGTCTGACCCTGTATGGATCACCACACCAGCAGAGCCTATAGTTAAGGCTACCCTCAACTTCCCCGCCAAATTTCGGTAGGTGATAGTGCATTCATGGATTTGGTCGACACACGCAGATAATACACTCACGTAAAACTATGTTTTTCTAGTAGCCAATATCTTAGTGGGTTATGATATTGTTTGGGTCGCCCTTATTTTAGTGCACATCCACGAGGCAGCCCTAAAAAGGTCCATGAACATTCCCTTCCCGTGCCTGATTCACCGATTATGCCTAGCGATGGGGGTGGATATCATTCATTACATGGATGTGCTTGTACAGGTTCAGCATACACTTGCTTCCAGCATAATCAAGGTTAATGAAAATCTAGTTGCACTCCGACGAGCACCGAGGCCTCAAGTACCTATGTCAGAGATGTTCGCTCCAAGACCTTTGCATGAGCCATCTACTACTTTTTTTGCTGCTGCACCTACTATTGAGGGCCCTCCATAGGATAAGACAGATGTGGAGAGGGGGCCCACTACTGATATTACTGCTCCAGTGGACACGGTATCTACTTCAACACCTGCAGGCATTGTCTTTGTATCTACGGTAGCATTTCAGGCCCTAGCACAGCAACAAGCCCGCACTGAGTCACAAATGACTCAGCTGTTGCAGCAGCTGAGGCCTTAGGCTTCCAGGTTGTCTCTGATACGGATACCCGCATGTAGACATACACGGTTGCAACTGTCCAGGAGAATCTCAGTCCCATAGATGCCCACATAGATGCTTTTGAGAGGTGGGTCTAGCATAGCCTCAGCACAGCGAGGCCCATTGATATGTCGGTCGTCTAGATGGAGATTTAGTAGCTTTGGGTCGATATAACTACAGCTTTAGTTGCCCCTGTTGATACCTCACTGACTATATAAGATGAGCCAATAATTGATCTTTTTGTCCCGGAGGAGCCCCTACTGCCTTCCCTCGGGAAGAGGCTCCGCACAGATAATATTGATGCTATGCGTTTTGAGATGGGGCTGACAAAAGAGGAGGAGTTAAAAGTTGCCCGTTCAAGATTGAGGTAGGATGAGGAGATTTGGGTTTCTCGGGAGTTTGAGTGAGAGAGGGGTGTTGGACCCTCTGTGTAGGCTTCGATGGTTGAGGAGTTCACCAGGCCTATGAAGGGTGGATAGAGCCAGATTAAGAGAGGCGCTTAGGTTCCCATGTATGTTCTCTTTTGACCCCAGTTCTTTATATGATATTTTGTGTGCATTGGGGATAATACACATCTTTTTCGATGGGGTGTGGGTAGTTATAAGCCCCAGTGAAGTCTGAGTAATCTTGGCCTATAACTATCCCAATGTTTTGAGTCCAAAGGGTTTTCTTACCTGTGTTCGTTTTCCCTGCGGATATTTATTTTTCTGTTGAACTACATGTTTAAGATGTTTAGGTAGTATTAGTAGCATACAATACTTATATCCATAGCATAGTTATGTTTTATTAAAAATTGATACCCACCAAATTTTGTGGTTAGTTAATTTTGATAGCAACCTTGCATGATTAGTTGTTTGACAATGTTTGTTCTGATAAGTTAGGCTATATTGTGATAAAAAAAATATGATCTGTTAGTTTGTATTAACATGTAAGTAGTATCATATGTGACTGAGCTTAATTGGATAATTCAGTACTGTGTTTTAATTCAGAACTTGCCCTATTACTCTGACTTACACTGTAAATTAGTGAGTTAGGAAAGAATCTTAGGTCGTTGTTATTAACAAGTCCACTTAGCCTGAAATAACCAACCAAATGTGTTATATATCCCTTGATCCCTGTGTTTGAGCCTAAAATTGACCTCTTTCATTGTAAATACCCAAGTAACCCTACCTTGATTAATAATAAGTCTAAAACTTGGCCCTTGTCCTTTCTTGAACATTGTGCACCTCGATTGAGGCCAAAAGCCTAAGTTGAGGGTGACTACCCAAAAGTGGCCCTGGTTCCGAGGATGGATAATGTACACCTCAACTCAGGCCAAAAATCTAAGTTGAGGGTGGCTAGTGTGAGAAAAATCATAAAATGAAGGGGAAACTAGTGATATAGAAAAAGGGAAGAAAATAATTTAAAAAGGTGTAAAAGAAAAAAAAAGAGAAGTACCTAATCAGTATGCTAGATAGAAAAAGATCGTGAAAAAATAAAGAAACTGTGCAATTTTGAGTCTAAAGCACCCTAAAATATTTGGAATGGAGGGAAAAGAGAGAATAAAAGAAAATATGGGTTGGTAGGACAAAAGTGTAGTAAAACACAGTGTCGATGAGAGCCCTTAGTCACTATGCTTCTAAAGTATCATACCAAAGCCCCCTGAGCCTACGTTACAAGCCTAGTAAGTCTTAAAGTGATCCTAATCCAACTAGTTGAAAGTGTCATTCGTGAGTATAGGGACAAACATATGGTATTGGTCGTAGTATTTGAATATCTTTTGTAAGAGTGAGTGATCTAGTATCGTTCAAAGCATTAAAATTTAAAAACCTCATTTTGAGTGGAAATAGGACTTCATTCTATGAGGACACTTGCATTGCATTGTTGATATGTGGCTAGGTCAGTGATTATTGCTTATTTGTGATTGATTTACTTATCACAATTGCACTGTAAGATGTCTTGGTCTGTGTTGGTTTGCTTGATAGCTATCTGAAATATGCATTTGGAAAGAGATGTGGGTGTCTGTGTTTGATTATGATGAAGTCTGTGTCATTGGGTTGAAGTCTATGTGTCTCTGTACTGCTTTTATAGATTGAGTCTATCGCTTGAAACAAGCAACAATTTTAAGTTGAGGGTGTTGATGTGCTACTAAAATACATCACTTATGATACTTGAAACTTGAAATTATGTGTGTTCTCATAGCAATGTTAATAAATTTGATTGTGTTTTTGTGTTTGTTTCGCAGGATTACAGTGTTGGCAAAGCTTTGAAAAAAATATGCTGAAGTTGTTATTTTTGGTGATCCACGGAACCCTCTATGGGTCGTGGAGGAGTTCACGAGCTGTAAAGTGGGTTCCGTATCAATTTCCAGTGAGGGGTGCAATTTGTAGTCAACACTACGAGGAGAAATCACGAGTCGTACACTTATATACGAGTTGTAGAGTGATGGTCGTACCCTTAGGTTCAGAAAGTGAAGAGGTGCAGGAAAGTCATCAGAAGAAACCTCCCACAAGCCATAGAATCTTACATGGCTCGTGGAATGGTCTCATAGAAGTTATTTCCAAAACACTGTCAGAGTCCACGAAACCCCGATCTATGGGACATGAAGTAGTCTACGAGTCGTGAAAGGTCTCATAAAGTTTGCCAACACAGTTTTCCTAATTCATTTTGACTTTATATTTTACTTATTGTTAATAGGTTTTTAGGTTATTTTTCGAAGAGTTTCCAGAGAGCTTTGTATTATTCACATATTTTAGTGTTCTTAGTAATAGAAAAATAACTTCTTGTGTTCTTGATTCGATTTTTGCAATCTTATTTGAAGAGTTGAATTTCTTATTCTCAATTTCATCTGTGTAAGTTCTTAATTATGTTGTACTTTTTCATAATTTCTGCATCTACACCAATCATGCACAGCTAAATCCACAACTAGGGTTGTGGGAACCATGAGGAACTAATAAGGTAAAATCAAATATTGTGTAATTCTTTGAAGGTATATTAGGTTGTACTAATTAATCCTCTTCACTTTAATTATTTTTTAATGGAGGCCTACGTTAGAACTCCTCTAGTATTACTTGCCGAATCAAGGAAGTAACAAATAGGAAAAGATGTAATTAACCGGAGGCGATTGAGTTTTTTCTCATTTAATCAAGCTAAGCAGATTAAGAGGAGGTTGTACTGGAATTAAAGTAAGGGTTAGTATAATCACATCACGGAGATGGATCAAGTTCCGTGATGAAATTTACCTAATCGTCGGATCAAGGGTTTAGGTGAACCTAGCTTACTGTCCTACACCTATACACTGAAAATGGTTTCATGTATCCGATAATATCAAGTTAGGGATCCATGGGGAACACATCACCCTAGTTAGCTCTTCTATCGAATACATCTCAACTACATTAGTATAGTTTACTTAGTTTAATTTGCAAATTCCCCATTTATTTTCTTCTTTCTAGGGAGATAATTAGGTTAATCAACCCACTTTACAACTGAACTACTCTGGAGTCTACCATATTCCTCGTGGGATTCGACCCTAACCTTGGTTAGATTTAATACTTGACAACGATCGCTTTACCTCAAAAGGAGGTGTGTCCTGAGCGACATCAGGTACGAGTTCACATAACTCAAACCCCATAAACTATGTAGCCAACGTAGGATTGGATTGTACCAGATGTACAATTCCTCATATGTCACTGAGATGACCTAGTTTATATGGATCCCCAACACTTTATCCTTTATCCCGATAAGGTATGGTCTGGCTCTGGCAACGTGGGCAGGACATTGTATCATCACGAGGCTCAAAGTGATGGTTGTCGGGTAGAGAAACTTCCCAAGTTACAATATATATTATTTTCAAATACAGACAGAGTTGTATTTATTTATGCATTAAATTAGATATTTTAATTATTTTGCATCGTTTATATCATTGAGTTACTTTTCAACATTTAGCCTATGATTTGAGCAGTGAATCCTGAGTTTTTCCTATTTTGGTCATTTTAGATACCGTACATTCCACGTACTGACGCCCTTTGGCGCTGCATCGTTTTATGATGCAGATTCAGGTACTCATGATAGCAGTTATTCAGTAAGACAGCTTTCCAGCAGTAATTGGTGAGATATTTTCGCTTTCAGAGGACTCTAGTTAGTTAGTCTATTTTAATTATTTTACAGTCAGGTAATTGTGAGTCTTGTTGCGACACCTATCTTCAGTATAGTATAGGCTTCATGGACAGAGTTAGAGAGTCAGTCTAGTTCATTCATTCAAATATTTTAAGCATTGTTATTATGTGTATCAAGAGATATTTTCAGATTTTGAATAAAGCATAATTGAGATTCTTTGAGTTTATTAAATGTTCTGAAGGTTTACCTTATAATGCTTTTGCATGCATGTTAAAGTTTTCAGTTGACTAAGTCAGTCAGGCCAAGGGTTCGCTTAGGGATTAGAAATGGTTTCTAAGTGTCAGCCACGTCCAAGGTGTAGGCTCGGGGCATGACACTGATAATTTTTCAGATTGAAGGATTGTGACTTTTCCAAGGAGTTGTGACTTTTGCGGAGAATTGTGTTTTTTTTTAAGGGTTTTGACTTTTCCAAAAGGTAGTGACTTTTGCGAAGAATTGTGTTTTTTTAAGGGTTTTGACTTTTCCAAAAGGTAGTGACTTTTACGAAGGATTGTGACTTTTTCAAATGGTTGTGACTTTTTCAAGAAGTTGTGACTTTTTTTTAAAATTGTGACTATTTTGAAGAGTTGTGACTTTTTCGAAGGATTGTGACTTTTTCGAATTATTGTGACTTTTTCGAAGGATTGTGACTTTTTTGAATGTTTGTGACTTTTTTGAATGTTTGTGACTTTTCCAAAAGTTTGTGAATCTTATAAATGGTGTTGACTTTTTCAAAAATAATTGTATTTGAATTTAATTTTAACAACGTGAATCTTGTTTTGTTGGTACTCTTGTAAATTTCAATATTATATTTATACAAGGTCAAATTTTATTTCCTAGGATGGATGAATTAATTTATTTAACTTTATTTATACAAGGTCAATTTTTATTTCCTAGGATGGATGAATTAATTTATTTAACTTTATATTATATTTTAGTGTTAGTGCAATTATTTTCTAACTAAATATTAATGCTTGTCTTTAATTTTTAATTTTTTTTAAAAAAATAATTCACAATTTAATAGTTACATATTTTTACAGTTTTGTTTTAATAATTGAAACTTTTCCAAGTGGAAAAAGTAAATGATGAAGTCTAAAATTATTTTCTGTTTTAAAAGAAAAAAAAAGGAATGTGGGTTGTTAGTTTATTTTTCCCATTCTTATTCTCCACAATCTGCACATAATTGCACACCGCTCAAAAATTCAAAAAATCAATCAGTAATAAATCAAAGTGAATTGTGTTTTGTTGGTACTCCTGTAATTTTCAATATTATATTTATACAATGTCAATTTTTATTTTTTTGGATGGATGAATTAATTTATTTAACTTTATATTATATTTAAATGTTGCTGCAATTATTTTCTAACTGAATATTACTGCTTGTCTTTAATTTTTAATTTCTTTTAAAAAGAATAATTCACAATTTAATAGTTACATATTTTACAGTTTTGTTTTAATAATTTAAACTTTTTCAAGTGGCAAAAATAAATGATGAAGTTTAAACTTATTTTCAGTTTTAAAAGAAAAAAAAATGAATGTAGGTTGTTAGTTTTTTTTTCCATCCTCATTCTCCACGATCTGCACATAATTGTACACCAAATCTGACCTAGGATCATGCTAAGTAGTAGCTTAAAATTAAAACATGTGTTCATTATACGTTCATTAACTAATTTTTAAAATTAGAAACCCACGATGTAATAATATCTATACCACGTTTGCATAGCAATTTTATCTTGCATGTAGGAATACAACAGTTCAACTTCTAAATGTGAGAATATATAAACTTCCCCAATTTTCTCAATTATAATTGACATGTGGTAGTTATTCTATACTCAAAAAAAAATTCCAATTATCACCCTTGAAAATATACATTCATTTGTTTTGTTTTAATTTTTTTCATTATAAACCGTTCAAATTTCGATAATGTTAGAATCATAGTTATGATTATTTATTAACTTCTTCTCTATATTAAAAAAATTATAAATTATTTATACTAATTTTGTAAACTTAAAAATAAATGGTGGCTGAGTTTTATATCTATTTGATTTCAAAATTTACTCCAAGATAAATTCTTCTTTTATTCAACGAGTAATTGGTGGTTGAGTTCCATATCCTTCTAATTTAAGAGGCAAGAAAATGGGCACGTCTTCAAAGAGATCGAGAAAATAACAAAGAATCGTGCCAGTAGTCTTGATAATTGAAATTGGACAACGATTAGGAATCATATATTGCAAAATTTAGGTTACTAAATTATATGCTTTTACTTAATGTCCTTACTTTAGGCTTATACTATTTTAAAAATGTATGGCAGGAACACTAAAAGCTTGAAGACTCAATTTGGTTGGCAATTCCAAATAGGTATTATTTTGTTTTTTTTTTCCCTCTTGAATCATATATATATATCACATTAGTTAACTATATTTTATGAAAGATGTTAGAACTATATACAAAGTCATTGAAAGAACTGCATATGAATTAGTTATTTTTGTGTTTATTTAATTAATGAATTTAGAACTTTATATATGTATTGTATTCTTTATTTGTGTATAGTAATTTGATCGCGTTTGAATTTTGCAAAATTAAATTGAACACATTTTATAATACAATGTTGAGTTGAAAAATGAGAGAGAATTATTTTCTTTATATTTCAGTTAAAGAATAGTTCACTCAACTCCTTGCAGCGATTTGAATTTTAGATAAGCATTTGAATTTTTGAATATCTTGTGATGTTTAAGGATGATAAAAATTGCTTTGCAACTCTGCATATTAAGGAGAGAGGCTCTTCGACTGATAACACAGCGGCAAGTTTTCTGATGATATTTTGTTTTATCCTCAGTATATTTGTCTCTTTACTTCATATCCAACAACTATTTATAGCATTAGCTAACACAGTCTGTATCTTAATAAATTACATTTCTTTATTATACATATTTTAATTTTTTTCAAATCAGAAATCAGATGATGTACACACAATTATATTTATAACGCGTTTTTATCTTTATTTAAAATAGATTGATTCATATAGTTAGGCTTTTCTGGTGTGCCTTCTCTTTCTATAAGTATCAACTTTACAAATTGATAAATGATAGCTTTGTCTTTAACGATAAATTTATTTTAGCTTGAAGTCTATTTATGTATCACCTACACAATCAAATAATTAATAATATGTTATTTTATAATCGTAGCCTAGAATCAATGGATAGTTTACAAAATCAATTCTTGAGAAAATTATTGAATTCATCAACAAACTTTGAATCTTAATGTATATAACGTATGATCTTACGGTAATTTTACATAGAAGAAAACCTTTTTTTCTATGTTAATTAGCCCTATTATGAATATGATCATGAAACATTTAATACTTTTAAATAAATATACATATTTGAACAATTTTTTCTTTAATATTAACCGCGCATTACGCGAATACATATATTAGTATTATTAATAGGAAGAAAGTATGATCTGAAATTATGCCAAGTAGCAGCCTACCATCAAGACATGTAAATTTTTTTAACAAATTAGTTGAATTAGGTAATAATTAACTAACTTTTAAAATGCTATAGCTTTTCAAAATTTGAAACTAAATATGTTTAAATATAGAAATGAATATATGTATTTTTTTTTTTTAAATTGGTGTAATTTCAATTAAAAGATAGTTTTTATTTAAATTATTGTATTTAAATTTAATTTTAACAAAAGTGAATCGTGTTTTGTTGGTACTCCTATAAATTTCAATATTATATTTATACAAGGTCAATGTTTATTTCCTAGGGTGCATGGATTAATTTATGTAACTTTATATTATATTTTAGTGTTACTGCAATTATTTTCTAACTGAATATTATTGTTTGTCTTTAATTTTTAATTTTTTAAAAAAATAATAATTCACAATTTATAGTTACATATTTTTACAGTTTTGTTTTAATAATTTAAACTTTTCCAAGTTTCAAAAGCAAATGATGAAGTTTAAAATTATTTTCAGTTTTTTTTAAAAAAGGAACGTGGGTTGTTAGTTTTTTTTTTCCTTTTCT